>QOCX01000336.1:183713-217801 GCA_005959815.1 Sarcophaga bullata | reverse complement strand
ACTCTTACACTCATAAGGCAAAATTTTAAAGTTCAGGGTTAAGAGTTTATGAATTGGGAAATTCCTTTCTCCTACATGAAATAGTAAGAGGCTGTAATTTTCTTTTTCTTTAAATTTTTTTACTTGATTTTAATAGAATTGTAAATTTGAAGAAAACAAAATTTAACATTGAAAGTGTAGTAATTAGAAATTCTTTATTTATTACATAAGCGACTGGATCTTGCATTAGTCTATTCTAATTATGTCAACTAAAACTACAGGAACTGTTTAATCATGTGGAAAAAAAATTAAAGAAACCTTGGTCTCTTATGCTGAATTCCAGTAGAGATATGCAATGGAGCAGAATGTCGCTTCGGAAATCCTATGAAGATCGTAAGTGACTAACTATCCGTCTTAAATTGGATCTGTTTCGGTCATAGTAGCCGTGATATCCTACAACCTCTATATGATCCATTAGTATTACAGATCTTTTCAATAAATTCATGTTTTCTACCGCGTACACTCGCATCATTATTCCGATTTCATCAATATTCTACATATTTGTCCAGTAGCACCATGTGGGCCTATCTATAGGACTCAATCAGGTTCAAACCGACATAATAGCTGACAAACTGTTTACAAATCAACTTCGTCATATTAATGATTGCAAAAACCTTAGTTAAGAGCACTTCACCGTCGGCCAGCGTTTTCTCTATTTCTGAGCAGTCCGTCTCTATATGTAGCTCCAGAGTATTTACCCTATTAACCTCAAACTTATCCTCATGATTCCTTGTATACCCAGGACGATTTCACTCAGTATTCACTTATTTTTTAAAGCTTCTGAAGCTTATTCTTCACAGCTTCATAAGCTAAATATTTTACAAAAACTTGTTTGAATCACGGTACCAAACGTGTTTACGCAAAAATCAAGCCTTGAACTGAATTTTCAGATATGAATTGCTGCTGAATCACAATGAAACCAATCCATTTCCGTTCAATTATCAAATAATTGAACCTTTTGTGATATGGCACTGGCCCCTTTTTTATTTATGTAAACCCTTTTGGTGTCCATAATGTTTTCCGCCTACGCCACTTTTTTCAATTCTAAAAGTTATTGGTTGTAAATTTTGGTTGCTTTTACTCTTCCAAATGAAATGTAACATATACACATACACTTACATATACACACTTACCCACAATTATATGAAAAAAAAAACGAATAATATTCTGTGAGCCTGATTAAAACTATAAATCAGTTTCAATTGGCTTTAATAAAATTCAAGTGTGCGTTGTGCTCTCCTTACAAACATAGATGAATGCATGCATACATCATCTCTCATAAGAAAATAAATCATATGCTGTTTAAGGAAAAGAACAACAAAAAAGCATAAAAAAACCCAAACAAGTCACACGTAAAGAAAAATTATGCAAATTAAGTAAGTGAAGTGAGTATTTACTTTCACTGCAGAAAAAAAACAGAAACGAAAACATTCATTCCCTTGCCTGCTTTGCTTGTCATCCCTTCTTATTCATCATTTAAAAGTTTCTTTTTCTTATACGCATAAGACTAATGCCAGTATATACACGCAGCATTTGCCTAAAGGCAACGTATGTTCGTCGTCATATACGCACACATATGTATATGCATACACAATATTTCTTTGAAGAAATTCTAGACAACCGAATACGTGTTTGGCATGTTGATTTATTTGTAAGTGAACAGAAAAACAAACTCACACACGCTCACACTAACGATTGTGAAGAATACGAAATAAATAAACAAAGAATGCGTGCGAGCTTTTAGAGGATAAACAAAAGGAAAGAGTGAGTGGCGTAAGAGTAAAAGTTTTTCATGGAATTATTGTAACACATAATAACAGTTAACAAATGGAGCAGAAAAAAATTTAAAAAAAAACAGAAATACGAGCATAAACAGGAGGACACAAAAACAAGAAAACTAAGTAACAGACTTTAATTTAGAAGAAAACAAAAAAAACAATAACAATGACACACACACATATATATACTCTTCAGCCTAAATAGGTTTTCTCAGACCTTTAAACAACAACGGCAACAATATGGTTTACATTTGCTTTGTTTACCAATTCATTACAGGAATGCTCGTCTCTACCAACGATATGTTTATTGTTACTACTGGCGTGTTGCAAACAACAACAATTACTTTACGCAGGTTGTTTTATTTCATTTATTAACTCATTAGCATGGCTACTGGAGAAATAGTGTCTTTGTAATGGTGATAGTAATCGGTTGACTAATTCTCATGACTCCGATTACGAAACTTTTTTTTTTTGTTAACATGGTGTAGGGTATCCTACAGCACCATAAACATATTTTTTGTTTTTCTACATACAAAATAGCAAATATTTAGTCTTTTTTTTCTATGTTTGTTCATTTGTTTATTTACATATGCTTCCATTCTCCTCTCTCTATTTGTATAAAAACAAATAAAAACATGACCTAAAAGCTGAACAGGCAACAATAATAAATCACACACAATTTAATAAAAAAAATTTGAGTTTTTTCTCTTTTTTATTTCGGTGTGCTTGTATGCGTGTTGTCTGTGAGAGTAGAAACATTGTTTAAACATGACAAAGACAAAAAGACACACAACCACCCCGGCACAGTATTGTTATGGTAAAAAAAAAGTTTTTTTTTCTTGTTTTTATTCATTTGATTGCGTGGAATTCTAAGAAATTTAAGAGAGAAAATATAAGAAGCAGGTGCTATTTTGCTTGAATTCGTATTGGAACCCTTTTATGGCATATGAAAAACGCGTGGTATTGATTTGTTTTCATCTTATTGTGTGTATATTGAGGAAATTTAATCACATACAATATAAAATACGTACACAAAATTATAACGACAAAGAAAGCAATTTAAATTTTTGTCAAAATCACAACAACAAAATATAAAAAGCCCAACTGCTTCCTTTCTTAGAAATTTTTGTCTAATCATGTTGGTTACGGACAAAATGTTTTATTTTTAGATTTTGTAGGAGCTTTAGATGGTAAAATTACGCACAAAAAAGTTTTTTAAACTTCTGCTGTGCAAAAGAAAGGTGACACAATGAAATTGTATACGATTTTATAGATAAGGTTTATGCAATCCGTTCTAATTCTAGTTCTTTTGCTCTTCTAAATATTCGGCAATAAATATGAACTTAATATTGAAGTTGATAAGGCCCCCTTTCTCTGTTCGAATTGACAATAAGATTAAAAACCCCTTCTTTTTTATCTGTATTACATGAAGAAAAAAATATTCACTAAATGTTCTGTATTGAAATAATTATTTATGCCAATGTCTCTTAATGGCTAATAAAAAAAATTTAAATAAAAACACGCTTTTATAATAGTAGTGGGAAAACTATATTCATTCATTCGTTCACTTACTTATTCGAATTGAAATTAGTTGGCATTTGATAAAACCCCACTGAACAAATCATTATTTCCACGTTTTTAACTGTTTAATATGCAATGAAAATGTAATTTGGCCCCTAGTGTATGACGTTGTATGTGTTCATTAAACTGTTTTTATATTATGATACTCACATACATACACACATACCTAATTTAAATTGTTCTCATTTATAATCCCTTAAGACTTTAGATTTTAATGGCAATCCGCAAAGCATTTGTGTGTAAATGGTTGAAAACATTATGGCTGCATTGCAACGAAATATTGTTATTGTTTTCAATCGTTTTAAATATTATAAACAAATAATAACTAAGGGCAATTAATTAAAATTCAAATCCATTAGAAAAACTAATCAAAGAAAAAAAATTTTAACAAGAATTTTCAATTAGAATTGTCTCCCAGTCCCATTATCTCTACCTCCCTTTCTCTCTCTATCTCTCCCTCCCTTTCTCTCTCTCTCTCTCTCCCTCCCTTTCTCTCTCTCTCTCTCTTTCTCTCTCTCTCTTTCTCTCTCTCTCATTCGAGTTTTTCAGACTAACGTCTCTTTGTGTGAAAAACGTAAACAAAAACATTTCGCCAATTAAGTGGCAACGAAGGCGTATGATTGATCTCATCTGAACTGATATTGTGCATGAGAGAAATAAATATTAATCATACGCTCGAGTGCTTGAGTTCTATACTTAAAAAATAAAAGATTTCGTTTCTGTTTCTTCATTTTAATTAATTGCCAATTTTTCAGAAATCTATTGTGGTGGCATTAATAACTCTTCTCCTCTGCTGCATTAAAAAAAGAATATAAAGGCTGACAATTTAATGTTATCGAACAACAACAACAACAAAAAGTACTATAAAGGATCGATAGAAAATAAAATCCACGCTAACCAAATTAAATTCAATTTTGTTTAAGAACGCAAAAGACCAGAGACAGACCACCATCAATTAAAAGCAAGTGGATGGGTTGGAAACAGGCAAGGCAAACTGTTATTTAAGCCAGAACCCAGAATTAAATGCACATGTTCGCTATTGTGAGAGCGTTCTATATTGATAGAAACAAATGTTGACAGTCGAATTACCTGCATGAGTCCTGCATGTCAATTTACTATCCTGTGATATTCTCAGATAATTTACATCCAGGAGGAAGAATATTCCATTACGGAAACTCCTTCTTGTAAATAAAACGATTGCTGTATTCCCCGAGATTATTCTTAAGACCACTGATCCACCATCGACTTACAATTACTGTTTAGTTGCATAGGTTTTCACCCAAACGGTGTATCTGATCGCTATTGCGACACACGAAACAGACGTTCGTTGTCTTCCTTGTCAAAACCACCACTTGTGAACCGTATTTACAATCTTGTAATGCAACAAGGGTGATGTATGGTACACTTAGCTCTTCTAAATCGATACTGATATTTGCCTATCAGGTTGTTAGTTTAAGGTTTTAGTTCAATAGGAAATCACCTTAAAAAAACATAGCTTACTTGAGCCCTGAAACTTTTCGCTGTCATAGTTTAACGATTTAGACATTAATAAGCAACTCCAGATTGTTGTTAGTATGTCGATAAAAATGCACCATTACTGCAGCAATTTAAAAAAAAGTTTTTAATCTTTCAAATTTTTTAAATCATTTACAGTTTTATCTAGAAAATAAAAATAAAAAAGCGAAACGCAATGAAACTTTTAATTTCCTGTTCAAAGAGTTTAGTGACAACAAAAATAAAAAACCAGAAAAACCTAGTACAAGATGCTCTAGCCAATCCTTAATTTCCTTAAAAAAGCTGCAGAAAAATTTAACGAAAAAAAAGAAGAAAAAAAACAAGAACAGTTAAGAACACAAAAGCGTCTTGATAAGTGTGCTGAGATGAGCGTTTTTATTTTTTTTTTTTTTTGTCTACTTTCTATTTCATTTCATCACTTTATCTAAATAAGTCGTCAGTCGTCAGTCGTCGTCATTGTTAAAATACCAGGTGAAATACCAGGCATATGAAGGACATTTAAGGCTCGGAGCAATACTGCTGACTGTTGACTGACTATTTAAGTGAAAAAAATTTCAGTTTCAGTTTTGAAAAAGACGTTTTTCATGTTCAACAACACATTTCAGTTCAACGCACACATACACACACACTTTTCGTACAACAACACGAGTAATAATGACAATCAAAAGCCAAGAATAGGAGCAAATGCTGCAGAGAAATACAAAAAAAAAAAGAAAACGAACATGAAACGCAACGAAATGAAACCATAACCAGCCTTTAAGTTACAAAAGCATTGAATTTCTTAAAAGTATTGCGCTGAAGACTTAAAAATCCCCTTAAAAAACAAAAAACAACCAACCGACAGCATCAAGTTTGCAAAAAAAAAGCTAAAATGATAGAAGTTGAAGAAGCAGAAGAAGAAGAAGAATTATATCTTGTAGAAAATATCATAAACTCTCCATCTGAAGGAATTGAGAAAAAAGCCAACAACAGCAACAAATTAATATTATCCACTAGATACCAGGCTACAGTACCTCCCCTAGCAGAGGCAAACAAGTGGCAGCAATTATTATTATTTCAATTACAGTGCAAAACAAAACAAAGCGTGCTTTATCTCTAGGCGATGCTAGCCAATGAACATGTGAACTAGGAAAAGTGTTGATAATAAACTTGTGTAAACTATGTTGCCTATAGGGTTTCAATTCTAAAAGTTATCCCTGTTTTGTTTAAACTACTGGGATGCTGGCTCTTTTCGAATCTTCTTGATTTTATGAACACTTTTACTCATTTTAACTCATGTTAAAATTTAATCTATTCTAGCTAAGTTTTTGCTTCAAATACATGCATCTTTAATTAGTATTTCAATAATTTAACCTTTTACCTCTTGCTAATTAAAATTTCAAACAAATCCTATACAAGGCTAACATGCTACACTTGAATAACAACGTCGTTTATGCTTTTCATTTGCGAATTTTCAGTCTACGACTGCAACTTTTTATTTTTGAACGCCACTGTTGCCTACTCATATTAAACTCAGCAGTGGTTGAACGATAGGACAGGTATTTTCTTTAGTAACAGCCACAGTTGTAGTTGTAGTTGTAGTTGTAGTAGTGGTAGCAGTGATAGTGGTTGTAGTTGTCATTACCATTGCTGTTGTAGTAAGCAATGCAATGAAATGTAATGAGAAACCATGTCAAGTATTATTGTAGTTGTTGTTATTGCTATTGCTGTAGATCTACTTGCCATTCGGAGAAAAAAAAAACGAAGCGCTCGTAAATTCTTTTTTGTACAAAAGTGTGCATGGATGTACGTACGTGTGTTTTAGTTTATGTTGTAGTACTTTGGTTGAGTAGTTTAACGTAATATTTTAAGAAAATTAAGTTTTATATTCCTGCCTGTTAAATACTCTCTCTCTCCCTCTCTCTCTTTCTGTGTCTCTCATCTCTTTCCCTTATGGCCGCACTCTTTCTCATTAGAACTTTACTCTTAAGGGAGAAAATTAGTAGTAGTCAGCCAGTAGTTTGATTTTATTTTTCCGTTTATTTTTCCTATTTTTTTCTTGTGTGTGTGTATGGGTGTATTTCATTTTTTTTATTCATTTCACTTCAATACGGAAATTGAGGTCAACTTGAGGTATAATTTTTGTGTATTCAATTTATTTTGGTCGTAATTATTTAAAAAAAAGAAGGAAATATTTTATGGTGATATTTTCATTTTACGAAAAACGTTTAAATCTATGGAAATTGAAGAAGAAACAACTGCCATTAGAATATTTTTTTTAAAAAGCAACTCTCACTTACTGGCACAGTTCTAAATGCATTCGTAGAACTCCGTTAACCTATTTTTACAAAACCTATACAGAGCTGGGCAGGTTTAAATAAATAAAATAAATCGTTATTTGTTGCGATAGTTAAGCATGAATTTTCTTTATTTTCTAAAGCTTTTCAGCTTTTTATTAAACTACAATCGTTACGACTTTTATGGTTTCTTCTTATGTCATTCATAAACCGCTTCATATATAGTTTATTTTATAGAATTCTTAGGCATTCATTTATCCAGCCCTGATCTGTTATGATTATTAAACACAATGAATGTTTAACTGTTTTGTCTCCATTTCGTTTTATTAGGCCTTCACTCATTCTACACTCTACGTCTCTTAGATGTCCTTTAATGTTTCTATGCAATTACCTTTATTGCTGTGTTTTGTTGTACTTTATTTTTGAAGTATTTGAACGTTAGTTTTTCTCTCCTTTTTGCTTCTGTCGGCTTTCTGCCTCTCTCTCACTCCCGCTCTGCCTCTCTCTTTATAATAATTGTCACTATTACCTTCAATTTCTTTGAAATTTTTTTTTTGTTTTCTTCGGCTTCGTTTGCTCTCATTCCTTTTAACGGTATATAAAATTCATTAAGACAACATAAAAATTACACACAAACAGCAAGAATTCTAATAAAGAAAGAGAGAGAGAGCATAGAAAACAGTGCAGTGTTGGTGGATAAGGTAAGACACAGGACAGGAAATTTGTTGTTTAAAGCAACATAACAGCATGTGAATAACTAAAAATAGTTGCCGTTATAAAATATGCAGCAGATTTTCGTTTTTATTGTCGGCAAAACATAATAAAAATGAAGACAAAAATATAAAAAAAGGCTTAAGCATTGAAATGTTTTCAAAAATGTGGAAAAAACGACTAATAACTCACAGTCATACTCATGCTTATGCGTGTATAAGGTAATACAAAAAAAAGAATGCATCACACACGTATATGCTTGTATGACGGTCAAGTGTTTGTATAAAAATAAATTGAAACGAAAGAAATACGGTTTATTTTTAACAATTTAATGTCGTTGTTGTAGTTGTTGGTTTCTCTGTCTCTTTCTTCTCAAATTGACATGAATGAAACAGAAAGATAAATACGAAAATAAACCATTCTTACCATTAATAACGATTTAACCATGGCAATCGTTATTTTTTCCTTTTTTTTGGCATATTAAAGTCAAACGATATCAAACGAAAATGAAAATAAAAGTAGAAATCAAAACAATTACGATAATTATGAACTGTGTTTACATTCCAAATGGAATTTAATTAAACATTAAACCTATTGACAGTCTAATGGTCAGACCGACAGACTTGATATTTTTTGTTTTGTTTTTTAATATGATAGAATACAATCAATCAAACAATAATTTTAATTGGCACATTAATTTTAGTTTATTAATTAAATAAAGGCTCTTATTGTGCGAAATGCCACAAGATGTCTCAAAACAATGTCCATATTTAGTTGGAAAAAACTTTTATTAAATCTAAGCGTTTATTTTCATCCAATTATAAATTCACTTAATAAATACCAGCGTTCAATAATAAATTAGCAGAGGCAACAGGGACTCGTAGTAAAGCTTCAATTTAATATGGCACAACTGAATGTCTGAATCGAAACCATAAGATCTCAAGATAAATACAAAAAATGTAATTGTTTAGGAGAAGGTTTTATCGTTCAAGCCTAATTTTTTATCATGAAGCCTGTATATCCTATTCTAAGCTAGATTACAGTGTGCACCAGATAAAATTTTCGACAAAGTAAGTTAGATTAAGTTGTATGGATTGCTTTCAACACTATGGTTCATTACGATACGCCAGTTGCTTCTCATGTTCTCGGTGTATTAATTTTCTCATGAAATTCAAATTTGATTTTTAAAACTCTTTTACACAGACAGTTGATTTTCAATGCTGACGCTCATTTGCATTATTTTTCAATTGTAATGAAAATAATTTTACCGTTAATCCCTTAAACCATTCGCATTCACATTAAAATTTAATTTAAAAAACACATTTTCTCCAACCAACTTACCCATTTTGATGTGATTCAACAGCTGTTGGCCAGCTACAGTTATCCATGTGATTAATTATCCACAGCAACAATTATGTGATGATGACTTTTTCGCATTTTAAATTTAAATATTTCGTATAAATTTCCATCATTATTTTATTTTTTATTTTTCTTTTATTAATTCACGGTATAATTTTGCAATTTTTAAGCAATTTTAACACGAAAAACTTTTTATTTCATTTTTAATTTATGCTCTCAAACAGAAACTCAAATTATTGCTCTACTAGAGCAGAACAAATATTTTTCTTTTGAATTTCTCTTTCTTTATTCTTTTTTTGCTTTTCTTTTCTTTTCTTTTCTTCTTGAATTGAAATTGTAATTAATTTGTATGGAATTTTAAAAACACTTGACACTTTCTCCTTTTGTTATTCTCTCTCTCTCACTCTCTTTATATTGGCATGATGACACGTTTTACTTGTTATTTTATAAACTGTGTAACCGTGTACTAAGCGGGGAGTCTTTGTGTTTTGCTTAAAGAATTGCTTTGTTGTCCTCTCCCTCTCTCTCACTTTCACTCTCTCTCTGTGTTGATTATTTTCGTTGAATTTAAAATCATAGAAAGAAAGTAAAAGAAGCAAAAACACAAAAAAACCGTTATTAATAGATTTAGAAAACAGTTTTCGTGTATTATTGTTTTTGTTTTTTTGTCTGACGATGGTGAAAAGTGGGGTTAAGGTAGAAGAGAACTGTTTAAATTATAATTTTCTAGTTAATATGCAAATAAATATGATCATAATGATAATGGTTGCTCATCATAATGATGTTATTGTCTTTATAATTTGAATGCAAACAAAAGACAGGGACAGTGTTGTCAAACAAAAATAGAAAGAAATTTAAATCTTCTGTTCAACGAAGCGTATGCGTTATAATATTGGAATGGGACAAAAACAATGCATTTCATTGAAAACAGAGTTTAAATGTACGAATGAATTGAAATTGAGTCGCCAAAAATCAACAGACAAAGAAACAGAGTTAAAAAGACGCCTTTTGCCTGTTCAACTTACTTTTCAAAGTATTTTGACAAACTCCGTTTTCCGTTTTCCGTTTAAATTTTGTTTCGATTTCTCACGTTCAAAGTTTACTTTGACAAACTTTTGATTTCAAAATTGAAAGACCAACGTAAAGCTTTGCGAGTATTTCAAGATTTGATTCCACCCCTCGCTCATTGTTTCCATCTCTCCTACAAACTTCAGAGTTTGCAAAGCAGTTTGCAAAGTACTTTGAGAATGCAAAAGGCATTAAACACTGTAAAAATGTGAACCATTTGACTGGTTCTGTGCAAAATCATTTCGATGAATGGCCTTTGTATACAAATAACACCCTTTAGGAAAAGAAATAAAACAGGATTCTCTCTTTCACATTAATTTCATGAAATTAAAGGACAGAAGAAATATGTACGAACAGACTCTCATGACAGATGCATTAACTGCTTTAAGTTTAGCATTAACAAACGCTGTCAACTCTCTATAAACCCCTCGTAATCAATACATTTTCCTAAAAACAACACAATATTGAAAGTTATTCTCAGAAATCTGGTGTAATTTAGAAAGGGACGCCAAGTAAATACCACATGCCCAATAGAACCTTTTCAAAGAATTAATGAAAAATTATTTCCATCCTTTTTTTCTTTTTGTTTTGTATGGCTGGAAGGCAAAATATTTAATTTTATCAAATTAGCACACACAGAAATTAATGAATACGAGAATTTTAAAAACATTTCTAAAGCAAATCTATTTGTTTTAATAACCAATGAAGGAATGAACGAATGAAAATGTATTCCAATAGCAATTTTTAATGCTCAATATTAGAAATATTTTTATGGGGACAGTTTTCTCATTAAAATACATTAATTTTACACTCAACAAATCATTGTTCGAATATTATTATGCCACCTTCAAAGCAGAAACATTTTTGTTTCTTTTAAAGTCAATGTCATGAATTTTGGAATTTGTGGACAAGAGGGAAAAATCAATTGAATGTAATCAATTTGGAAGTGCAGCTTATTTCAGTAAGAGAAAATCACAAATCAGTGATTGTCCTCTCAAGGAGTTTGAATGGATACATTGTGATGACATAGTTTTCATATATCCAGTTTCAAAACAACACGGAACTTTCAATTAACGGCTCAGAGAGCCAATAACAATGAATGACAGCTTTTGCAGACCCTTTATATATCAAAGTGATATTTCAGTAGGCAACGAACAAATTTATCCACCTTCGCTTCTCTGCAGCTTCTAGAGAAATCATTCGCAGTGTCCAGGACTAATAATGCTCGTATGTGCGCCCGTAATGTAATGTTCTGTAATAACCCCAACAACAGTACTGAGTTTGCTTCTGTGGAATTTAAGCAGAATTTGCATGCGCCCTCCATCCAACCATGGTCAGACGATAAGATAAAAATCTCAATAAATCTGTCGTTCACCTTCAATTTTAAACTGTAAGTTTCGCCACTCATGGATAGACATTAACACACACAACCCTTCTGAATGCAGGGTTTTAATAACCAATTAAGTAAGTAGGTTATTAAGTAAGTATTAAAATATTTTTTTGAGTGTATTTCTTTCCCTATCATTTATTTATTGTGACCTCTTGTAGAGCATTTATTATGTTTTTTCTGTCGGCTGTAAAACATTTTCTAAATGGGTCCCTCATTTATCATCTGTTTACATTTATTTACTTATTTATTGTTATTATTTTTCTTTTTTATTATTTATTATTTTTTTATTGTTTTTGTTTTGTTGTCTTTATTAAAAAAATTTTTGAATTTAATTTTTGGTGTGTTTTAACTGGAAATTTGAGTCGATTTATGCAAAAAGAGGAACAAAATTCAGTTCAAATTGCAAAAAGTGGATACAAAAAATAAAGAAAAGTTTTATTTAACGTGACAAAAAGAGAAACAATAGATAGATCTCTTGTATATTCTATTTAAAATCATATTTTTTTCTCCTATTGTATTGCATTATGAATAAATCTTTGATCTTATAATAATGGACTGTAAAAGGCAATACATTTTTTGATCTTATTTTCAAATGTTTTACCATAAACAGAAATGTTTTTTGAACGAATATATTTCGCTATCAATTTGTGTCCAATTTGGCGTCCAAGTTTTTATTAAATTTCTTGGTAAAGTGCTTGAATACACTATTCAGGAATAAAAGGTTTGAATACGGGAAAAGACAAAATCTTTTTCATCAAATTTATTTATTTTTTGTTTTTAATAACACGCTTCATTCTTTCTCCAGATAATTATCTCCAACTCTCAATAAGAAAGTTTACACTGCTCTGCCTCTAACGTAACACCCTAAAGAACTCCTCTAATAAGGTCTCCTCTATTTTGTCAGTTAATAAAAATAAAACTAAAGCACACGCTCATGGAAACAAACTGAAATATTTCAAATCTTATTGTTAACCCATTAGTCTAAATAATATTCTAGGCATGGAGAATATTAAACTACTAACAACGTCAGACGATACACCTAGAAATAATTCTGCCTTAATTCGGCAAATTTTTATTTTAACAATTTTCCTTAAATCGTGATATGAGGCCTATGGTTCAACCCCTCACTCTGACATCTGGAAGAAATCGAAATAGGAAAAAAATATTCCTTTGGCGACTCCCTCTCAGCAGTTTTCTTTCAAAAACTCTCGGAGTAAAATAAATTACCAAGAAAATTTTCTTAAAAACTTGTCATTCGAAATTGTTGGATCCGCCACTAATGGAACAAATTAACACACATAATATGAGTGCAGTGGCGAACTCAGCCATAGTCAGATTGTAATGACCAATTCAGTAAATAAATGATTTCTGTACTAAAAATGTCTTCTTTTTTTTTTGATGGTAAATTGTAATTTAAAAAGCGTTTTCTTGCTTTCAATTCTAATTTTAATGTTTTTATTCCCACTATCATAAATTTAGTTTCAATTCTGGTCATAATTGATCGTATAATACATCAAAATACACTTCCAAGTAGATTTTTGTTATGAAAAACAAAATGATCCTCTATTTATTAAAGTAGAGAGAATAAAAAAGTTTTTAAAGTCTGCATGAACCAATGGCGGCATTAAGCTAAAATTAGCCAAACGTTCACGCAAAATACGTGCACATTTATTATATCAAAAAGCAATGCAATTGCATTAATGGTTCGGTAATCGCTCTCATGCCTTTTCATACATACGTTCCTTGATGGTCCGAGAACGTTTGGCTAATTCTGGCTTTACATGATGTATCCTATGATTTTTATTGAAAAACTGAAGTCTTTAGAATTCAAAATTCACTCCCCATCATACATTTTTTCTTGGAAAATTTATTTGCATTTGTAATTTAAAATGTATATTGTTACCCTTCTAACGGGCCGCAGGCTAACAATTCATAACGGTAAACTCACACCCACGCTCATTCACATGCACCATGATGATTATTAAGAAACATTGATTTTGATTTACATAACGTTTGATTGACAATAATTGTTGTAATTTTTTTTTTGTTGTTCTTGTTATTGTTGTTGTTGTTAATGTATGTGTTTATATAAAACAGTAAATCTTTTCAATATGAAAACATGAACAAACACATGCACACAATTACGCACTCACGTAATCTTGCCAGGCAAACTGTCGCATTTAGTATGACATTAGAAACCGTTATACCGAAAAAATTCCAGCCCGTATTAATTTGTTAATTATTAATTTCTTATAAATAATATAATTTATCGTAATTTGTCTTTTATAAACGTAAAAGGAAACCATTTAAGGAAAAACATTTGAATCATTTCGCGCGCTTTTAAGTTTAGCTGTAGTTTTTGCTTTTTTTTCGCTTTAATTTTATTAACTCTTTAAAATTTATTATTTTTCTTTTATTTATTAGTTTTTATTTTTATGTTTGCCTTTATAAATAAATTTATTTTTTTTTATTAATTATAAGTTGTTTTATTTAATATACATACGTTAGTATGTATGATGTATGTATTATGCATATATATTATGTTGTTTAATAATTTTTGTTAAATTTTCTTTATTAATTGTTGTTTTTCGTTTACACTTTATTTATTTATTTATTCCTCTTGGCCAAACGCAACGTTGTAGATTTAAATTACAACTGAAATCAGACTTGTAATGCCATCGCTATTTCATTTGAAAATCTTAATTGCTTATCAAATTCCCTTTTACCTTTGAAAAAAGCTTTATTCATGGTTTTGTTTCTCTTAACCCTCAAAACGCTTAAATATCGCTTAAATTCTCTTTTCAAACTGAAGACTCTCTCTTTAAACAAAAGCTTTTCAAACTGAGTAAAACGATAAGTTTAATGCAAGTTTGCTTACTTTGTTTGTATCAAATCTTTCCTGTTGATTATATTTATACATTAAATCTTTAGTAATGTTGTTGTTGTTCGCTAAAAACAAAAACAAAACTTAATAAGAGCTTTTCGTAGTAAACAAAAGAAACCCCCACAACAATTCACAAACAATTCCTCAATTCAATAAAAACACGTGTAGTTCGTATTTGAAAAAAAAAGAAGAATTGTAATTACAACAAGAGAGATTTATTTAAAACGCTACACTAGATGAATGGAACAAACAGCAAAAAACTATTCCAACCAGTATTTCAATTTCATTTATATTAACATTTCGTTTAAAAATTACTTTCTTTGAGAAAAAACCGCTTAAGAACTATGAAATGTGCAAACAAAAAACATTGAAAATAAAATCATGTTGGCATCACTTGCTTCAGTTGTTGTCCTTACACGAGATTTATTACAAAAAAAACCTCATTGAACGAAGAGAGCTTTATTGTGTACTGTTTACTTAGGTTTTTTTTCAGTTTGTTAAAGAAATAACAGTAAAACCATAAAATTCCATACATACGTGTAAGTAAAGTATTAAATACATTGTTATTGTAATATGTGGGTAGTGTTTCGTTATTGTTGTTGTTTTTTCCTGTTATTTGTTAATGTCTTTTGTTTGCGGTTTTGCAATTTCATTTTTTTGATTTGATTTGAAAACCTTGTGACAGATAATCTTAACCCTTTAAGCAAAGCATATGGGGCGTATGATTTTGAAAAATATTAATTAAATATTAAGCATACGCTGAGGTATTTCTTCTATTTACACAAAAGTAGAAAGAAATGAAATGTGAAAAACAAAAAAAAATTAAAATTTGTTTGGAGACAAACAATTCACTTATTTCGCATAGGATATTAGGCAAATTCAATATTTTCGACATAATGTGCAAACAGTTTATTGCTTTAATTTATTATTTAACATGACATTCCATAAGAATAGGTTTTGTTCCAGTCACGTCTGTCAAACATGTTTTTTGTTTTTATAACGAAATAATGATTCCATTATTCAAATGTTAAATGCCTTTAAGTGACTCGACAGTTTTGATCTCTTTTTTAAGCTTGGAAAACAGCATGTGTGCGTTATAATTTGTTGGAAAATTGAATTCTAGTAAAAAAATGCTAATAAACCGTTCACAATTATGAATTTTATTAGCAAAATCGATTGCCAAATTTTAGGGGGTGTTTAAGTGAAGTTAATAAGCCTTTTTCAAGCGGGTTTATTTATAAATTTCTTTCTAAAAAACTCTTATTACGTTCGGGGCAACAAAATGGGAAAATAACATACATACACCATCTTCACTATCAATATATGAACATGAATATTAAAGGAAAGAATTTTTTTTGGGTTTCAACTTTAAGACTTGAAAACATCAGCAATCTTTTGTAACAATAAAAAAGGAAAAAGGATTTCAACTGTTATAAAAGCCGTTTCACTATAGAAAGGTAAATAAAAACATCTATGCGTGTAGAGCTATATGCCCACCTATCTCTCCTGTGGCATAACTGCTTGAATATTTTCTAATAAAAATTCAATGAACATTGTCAGAACGGGTTTTTATTTGTTTGTTTTTATTGCAATAAAAAAAACAAAAGTTGTACACCCAGAATATTGTGGGAAACATCATCATCATTATTACGTATGATTATTAAGTTTTTAGCGGGCATTCAGCCCTATAGTGTACAGTTTAACAACAGCAAGAGTGCTCTTGTCATTGTTATCATATAAATTTCGCCATTCCTGCTTTATTTTAGCATTGTTGTTATTGTATTTCACACTAAAAATGAAACTACAAAAAATACAACAAAACTTAAGCAAAAAATATTAAAAAAAAAGAGTGTTTAACGAGAGAGCATGCATGACTGTAAGAATTCCATATCGAAAAGCACTCATATAACGGACACATCTACATCGGTATACGTACTCGTATACATATGCCATGTAATAGTTGTTCTTTTACACTCATTCTCTCGCATTGTGTTGTTGGAAATTCATTCATTTACTTTGCTGAGTCAACTGTAGCCAGATAAACACTTCATTAAAGGTGAATTTCATGCCCTACACAAACGCTTAAGGGTTAATATGATTCAAGTAATTGTTTGGTAAACTTCTTAATTTTTGTCGAACAAAGAACATGTTTTCAAAGTAAAATAATGCTTAAAAATTATAAAAAATGTGCACTTAAATAAAAGAAAAATTATACAAACAAAGATTCATGAAAGGAAAAAAAGTACTTTTATTTAGCAGAAAAGTGATTACCTTGCTTGCTAGCTAGCCCTATTAGATCCGCAACTTCATAGTCTTTGATATCCACGAGTTCCTCAGAAAATCTACTACATTGCCACCCCACTCTAGGTCTATTGTTATCACCACTTTTTTTTTTGTTAATTGTCAGTTTAGTAGAATTGAAATATCAGTATAGGACTGGTTTAAAACCGCTCATAACGTAATAAATAAAAATTTTATTCACGTGCCGAAATGGTGAAAAACAATTAATGAATTTGTATTCAATGCTTTCTTTTTCTTTGTTTATATTTCATTTTGGGGGAGTTGGCTCATTTCGTAGAATTTTAATTTTGAATAGTTCAGTGTAATATCACAAAGTTTGGATAATTAAATAAATACACGGGAAGGAACGCAGAAAGGACTCAAAATAATGAAAAACTTTTCCACTCTTTTTTTCATTTGAATTTGGTGAAAATAGCAGTCATTAGCAGTTTTTTTTTATATTTTCACTTGAATTCTAAAGTAATCAAACAAAACTCAAAAAATTATTATTTAATTACGTCCCCTATACGCATTTCCGTGTTAAATTTCTTTGTATTTTTTTTATCTTTCAATAAGCATTCCTAAAAGTATGCTTACAATGTAACACAGACTACAGTAGTACGTGAACTGTTATAAATTGAAAAACATAAATGGCAACTCCTTTACTTTGTAAACAAGTTCTAAGCCATGCTTTGTTTACGTTGTATGAATCTCTGTAATGTTTTTGTTTTTTCTTTTAACAAAATTCTCTTTGTCAAAACAAATGTTATTGCCGTTACTTCATTATCGTTGTTATTACTTCGGGTATTGTTATTGTTCATCATTTTAACATGTTAATTCATGTGAACTGTTAAAATAACACAAAAAACACACACACATGCATACACATTAGAATAATGACAACAAACGCCTCTTCTTTTATGAATTGTGCATGCATGACACACAACAGAGAAACAAGGAGTAAATCTGGCTGCATGGCTGACTGCCTTGCTGGCTTGCTGGTGTTAGAGTGTGCAATGAAATACAAATTTATTCCGCTAAAAACGTGTTGGTAAACATTTTTATATATTTTACACACTTCCATACATATATGCATTTGCTATCCCTTTTTTCCGTTATTTTTTTTTCATTTCAGTTGTTTAGTTATTTGTTTGCTGGTTGTAGTCATTTATATGCAGATTAATAGGAAAATATATTGTTGTTGTTGTATACGAAATTTGAATAAATTTGAAATTAAATATGTAATAACGGTTTATTTACCGCTTTGTTTTAGTGTTTATCAGAGATAAAAGAAAAAGTAGGAGGCATGATTCATATGAGCTGTTTGAAAAAAAGTGTTACTAGTTGGACATGAACAAATTTAAAATCGAATTTAAAATTATTAATTGAAATCCAAAACTTTTTTAAATTCCTAATACTGTTTTTATTTTATGAGTGAAATTACTTTACAGCATTTAGGGCCTTGCGTCATCTAATTATCTACGCACGCGCAAATGTTAGTGTTTGAAATATTATCAGAACTGAAGCAGTAAATGGTGCAATAGAGTTTGTTTGTTTGTTTGTAGTTATACTGCGTTATAAAATTAAATCCTTTTAAAATTATTGCAATTTTTTTTCAAATTTTATTATTGGTTTTTGTTTTATATATAAATAAATAATTACAAATTTCTTAAATTATTTTCAATAAATTAACTTTGCTTTCTTAAATAAAAATATTTTTCTTCTCTTATTTTTCAACTTAAAACTACAAATTGCTTAATCGTCTCTTATTTTTTATAATTTTCTGTTTTTTTTTCCATTATTTTTTCAATATAAAGTATTTACACTATTACCGAGCATGCTTGCAAATTCACTTTGCAAGCTTAATTGAAAAAATCCAGTAGACCGCTTAAGATTTCATAGGCGAAATCGCCCTCAGTATCGGCTGCCTTCTTTTTCTTATTCTTTTTGGCTTTTTTGGATTTTTTCGTTTTGGCCGTGGTATCAAATATGCTATCAGGGGCATCGGTAACTTGTTCGGCGGCAGTAGAGGCAGCTATAGGAGCTACTGTTTCAGTAGATTCCGCTGCTGAAGCAGTAACAGCAGCTGCAGCAGTGCCTTTGTCATCCTTGCTTTGAACAGAGTCGGTAGCTAAGCGTGTGGCAGGGTTTACAGCAGCCACTACAGGTGTAGCGCTGGGTTTAGTATCCTCCTCCTCATCATCGTCTAATTCATCAAGTAGGCCGGCTAAACTGAAACCGCCATAGTCAGCATCAGCAGGAGCTTCTTCGGCATCATCATCAGCATAGTCGGTATCGGCATCAGCATCATCATCTTCAGGCTCCTCTTCTTCATCATCATCCGCATCATAGTCGTCTTCGTCCTCATCATCACCACCGGCTAAACAAAATGAAAACGTTATACACTCCTCCTTAAAAAATAATCGAAATCTTTATGAACTCACCTCCAAAACCGAAAATATCATCATCGTCGTCTTCCTCTTCCTTGTTGGCCTCCACAGGCAAAGGTTCAGCTTCGGCTACTCTCAAACCCTCGGGGCCAAATTTAAAGCATGAAACTCTCAATGCAGCCTCTACCTCATCATCGGCTCTCAATTCGAAACCTAAACAAGCCTTAAAGTTCTCACTAGCCTTGGATAGACCATAAACACGACCACAGAATTGTGAATAGCCACCGGGGAGACCTACACAAATAGGACGAGCTCTCTTGCTGGAAATAGTTCTCGAAGCCAAAGTTAAATCGCCATATTTCAAGCTTATGGACATCTTTTCATTGCCCAAATAAGACATTCTGGCACAACCAGGGCCCTTGACAGGTATGAAGGGTAAATTAAAGGTACGACAACAATCACAATGATTACCCGAGCACTTGCAATATTTAGCCAAGCCTGAGGTTTCCTCTTCACCCTTAACGGGTGAGGATGTAACGGCAGGAGCAGCAGAAACTGGTGCCACAGTAGTGGCGACAACTGGAGCAACTGTGACCTCCGACTGAACAATTTCATTGGCCGACTCATCGATAATTTCATTCTCATTACCCACAGCAATAATGCCTGTGTCATCGGCTTCATCTAAAATTTCATTGTCACTGTCATTGTCAACGTTCAAAATATCTTCAGTGACTTCTTCAATAAGATCATCTTTATGGGGACCCAAAGGTGCTACATTAGGATCAATTTCCTCGGGAGCCAAATCCAATTGTTTAAAATGTTCGGAAATCTTATCACCACGGCGATAAACCGCTGCCTCTGCTGCAAAGGTGAGACAAGCCAACGCTAAGCAAAGAAGAATCAAAATGTTGCGCATTTTTGGAAGGCGAATTAAACTGAAATGGAAAAGGGAATGAACGAATATAGAGATTAATATGTTAGAAATTTGATTGAAAAATTGTGGTTTTAAAATAAAAATTATGGAAGCAGGTCAATGCATTACTAATTATCATGCTGATCGATTGCAAGCTGTAAGTACCGATACTCTTAGATAAAATTAATGCACAAGTCAGTCTGTAATTCAAATTAAAGAGTTGTAATGGAGGATGTACATATGTCTGGATCGAAGCAAGATTCAATTGTTAATGGCAAGTAAATTATGAATACACCACTTCTATCATAGAGTATCTGAACTTGAGTGAGGTTTTTTTATTTCCTGTCACAACAGTCACATTTCTATGAATTGCTTTATTAAAAGTTTTGCCAGTAATTAACTAAACAATGGCTATCGATCGATTAATATATGAAATTAATATACCGATTGCAGAGAAACAATAAAAAAAAATCCCCCACCAACATCGAATTCCTATGAAATCGAGAAGAGATAAGCAGTGCTGAAATGATAAAACAAGAAAAGTCAGCAAGTGACTCAGTGATTAATAAATTAATTAATGGCCTTGGTGATGTATGTATATTGGATGGAGCCAATTAATTATGAAGGGTCTCAGAAATAGACAGATTAATGATGCAATTGAGTTTCATTTTTTTTTTGCAGTTGTTTGAAGTATTAACCGTTATGTAAACTATATTTGGGTTTTTTTTTTTTTTTTGAAATGGTTAAGCAATCTTGTGAATAATTTATTGAAATTCCATTAACTTTTTTTTTTTCTTTCTTTCTTTCTTTCTTTTTGTTCCATCAATGGGTAGGTCAATGTTTTCGAGTGGAGCATGAAATCAAATTTCACTTTTTTTTCACACTTCCGCAAAAAATAAATAAAAAAAATAAAATCAGAAAAAAAAAGAAAAGAAAAGAAAAGAAGCGCCTTAAATAGAAATAGAAGGAAGGTATTAAATTTCTCCAATTTTTTATATTTTTTGTTTTTTTTTGTCTTTCTTCTTTCATGGCATTTGTTGTTAACAATTAAACAAAAATTTTGGTAGATTGTATGGCCAACTGGAAATATTTCAACAAATATTTACACGCATCTACACACTTGTGTGTTTAATATTTTTTAATGGCGGGGGGATATTTTTTTTTCTTCTTTTTTTATAACGAGAGTGAAATTATTAAAACCAAAAAGTTTTTTATTTTTCTTTAACAAGAAGGTCTCAAATAAAAAAACTAAAAGCACGTAAAAAATAAATGAGCGTGTTTAATAATAGTAAGCGGTGTGTTACCTAATTGGTAACACTGAATATTCATAAACAACACATATGCACACTGCACATGCATACTTAAATAAATATTCAAATGAAAATTATCTCGTATCCAAATGACACTTACTATATATACATACATACATACAACCTGTTAAAGAAATTCTCGGGTGAAATTTCTTCTTTTTTTTTGTTTTTCTTTGATTCATAAATGAATGTCATCAGTCAGTCAATAAATGCTAGAAAGTGTACATATGACCAAATTTTTGTCAAATACACCATAAACCATTCCATATGAATAAAACAACAACAATAACTATCCAATAAAACATTTACAAAACAAGAAAAATTTGAATAATTTTTATATTTTGAATGAAAAGAAAAAAGTTGTCTGTCTGCCTGTCTGTCTTTATTAATATTGAAAAAACAGCAAATTTTTTTTATTATTATTTCTTTACACCTTCTTAATGTTGTTGTTATTATATTGTTGTTGTTGTTTTTGTTGGTTTTCTATAATTTATTAGAACGCTTAAGGCCGCTTATGAATTCGTTTCTCTTTTTGTTTTAAAGACAATTGCTCTCGTCTGATTTAAAATGGCATTAAATTTATGCCGCACGAATTGGGTTAAATAGTTATTAATAAGCAGAAAAAAAAAACTTCAATTCAATTTCTCAATATCAACAGACCCTTAAAAGAATGAAATCAAAAGGAATTCTGAAATTTTAAAGTATTTAAAGATTTTTTTCATGTGCGTAACTCCTATGGTGAGTGATTAATAACAGAAACAATTTTTATTAAACTCGACACAATATTTCTACTTTTCTTAATAAATTTCTAAAAAGCTGAACTACATTATAATGTAAGTAGTTGTAGCAGGTGTCCTCTGTCGACGATATGTGCCGATTATAGCGGTATAAGCATTCTCCCTATCGCTTGAAAATTTTTTAAGCGTGTTGACTGAAGCCACTTACTCGTCAACACATCGACGAGCTTGTTGTCCATTATCGACCAGATCTTCATTCACGTTACGTCAAATACTGGAGAAAATGCATGAAAACCAAGTCAAGTGTCAAAAAGTAGGGACAAATTATGGCCGATACTTGCGACCTTGTCAATGAGTTTGGCTATATTAGTTAGTTCCTTCTTTACCATTATGTCAGTCGTAGGCCGGACTTCATTTGCGAGACGCAACTAAAGCTCTTCAAGTCACTCATCTTCCCCGTGCATCCCTTTGACACAGAAGCTTAGACGTTATTATGCACAACAACCTTGATTACCACAAAGTCATAAAGGATGCGCCGACAAAATGGGTATTTGACGCCGCAATTAGTGGAATTCGGCGTAGAGAACGACCTTGTCGTGTGCATTGGGAGGACCAAATTGAAAAGGCTCTGTTATCGATTAGTGTTATCGATTAGTGCAGAGGCGCCTGGAAGGATGTTTTAAGACCAATTAAGTAAGTAAATAAGTAAGTAGCATCAGCATTAAGCTTCCACATCCTGTAGGTTGTTGTTCAATAATATATTTGAAGTTATAAAGAAATTCAAATTCAAGTTAAAGTTAAATGCGGTACGCCCGAAAAAGTGGTGGCAATGTGCTTATAAATATGTCATTAGCCAGAGGGAATGGATTTTTTGAGATCTTTATGGTTCCTATAAGTAGCATAAAACGGTTCCAGTTTACGGGCTTCAATATCTAACGCTTCTTTGATTGGTCAATACAATGGCATTTCCAGCAGAAATTTGTAGTCTAGTGCCTCGTTAACATTGCGTTTAGAATTCGTTAATATCTTCCAAACTTTGTTGACCTGTTCTAACGATTGAGTGAGTCTTCTTTTTTCAGCGGGAGACCAAGATAGAAGAAAAAAATATACTCCTCTAGAGTTTGATTATCCATTCAGTCTATAGAGACTGCAGCAAGTTATCGAATAGATTTCAATCGATTGAAATCATATTAACTAAGAGCATGGTTAAGAAATCGTCGGAGGACAAACTTGACATGCCAAATATTACTTAATTAATGCAAATTTTAAATCGTTTGCAGTTTTTAATTTCGAAATTAAACTTGAAAATTTATTTTGATTTGCCAACAATTTCTAACTGTGCACCTCACATTGAACGTTAAACAACATTAACAAGCCTTCTTATTCGTTAATAGTTTTTTTTTCCAATTTTGTTTTTTTAAACAAACAAGTTTTGCCAACAATTTCTCTCTATTGCTTTTCCCTTTATTTACTACACACATTCATTGTCTTTTTAATTTGTTGTCCATTTATTACGAAATAATCATTTCGTATGGAAGTACGTTCCAATTAATCATCATCATCGTTTAAATTTTTGTGAATTTTTTTTCTTCTTCTTCTTTTTTAATGTTAATTCGCTTAGGTATTTATTTAAATATTTTTTTCTTTTATTATTATTTTTTTATTCACATTTTTACATAAAAAAAATCGAATTTTTTTTTGTGTCTGTAAATTTACTTTTTTTTTTATTTAAATGAGAGCTTTATCAAGACGATCGATAAATAATGAACGATTTCACAAAAATTAGCATTCATTAATAATTAATTGTTTAGGAAAATAGAAAGTGATTTCTTTATCCCCCCTCCCCTCTTTCTTCTTTCTTTCTTTTCAACCGCCCCTTTAGTCTCAATCCTCGGTTATCGTCACAAACATAAAACATCTTCTCTTCGATTAATTGTAATCGATTTGATATTTTTTGTTTTCATTGTTGAATTCCATTGGCAATATTGAGATGGTTTGTTTGTTTATGCATCAAAACTATGGTTACATAAATAAATAACAAAAATGTGAACGAACATAATTAAATAATAATAATGCGGGTTTAAAGTTCAACAAAAAAAAATTTATGTCTAGTGGTGGTGGTGTTTTTATGTAAGATTTCTTTGATTTTTTTCTTTACGAAATCAAAAAAAAGTTCAAAATTCCCTACCGATTGATTGATTAATTCAAAATATGGCATCAAATACTATTTTTGTTGTTGTTGGCTGGCTTGGGGTAACAAGTAAAATTTTTTTCTATTTTTTACATTTTGACAGGGCATTGGAGAAAAACAAAAACTTACTTAATTGGCCATTACAATCCTTTAGCCAGGATTACGACGTCCTAACTTCCTCCACCAATTATTTACCTTTAGAGCTTTTTTTCTTCAAGATGTCAGGTCTAAAGATTTCTCCAGATCAAAAAAGTGTATGTTGTTGTGCAATAACTATTGTAAAATCAGCGTTATTTTGTGCAATCAACATAAAGCCAATGGAAACGGCTATGAAGCAAATGAAAACAGATTGACCACATAGTGAGGAAAGACAACGAGAGATTTTAAAAAATTGCCTTTAGTTCCCCAAGGTACAGATGGTAGAGGCCACTCAAAACAGACTTGGAGAAAATAAACGGAAACCGATATGAACATAACTGGTTATCTGACGTAAGACGATAGATAACAAACATAGCAAGTAGATTAATTTTGAGATGTTCCTTACGTATGCGTAACCATTCTTTCATTCATCGTTACCTAAAGAAAAAGTGAATTCAACAAATAATCCAAGTGTCTATGAAAGAAAGAGTTTGCTAAGGCGCTAAGAAACTAAATTTAATCAATGCTAATCGGAAAGTAATAGAGGTTATATGATATACAGCTTATTATCTGTTAGCTAGGTCATTACACTCAAGCAATTTGAATTGGAGCAATCGAACTATCTGGAAAGGTTCTGCCTAGTAAACTCTCCCACGTGTCAAACAAAAAAAAAGAAATAAACCAGGCAAATAAATCACGTTGTCATTTCTTAAAGAGGCTCGCCTTTCCCTAGTTTAACTGCAACTAATAAGTATCCTCGATGAGCACTCAGAAGAAAATTAAATTCATATGTTCTACTCGATAAAAACCGAAAGATTATGCTGACGCCTTATAATGTCGTATTCCTAACGTATTTATTCCAAGATCTTCAAAGAGAACACAGCCCCCGTCATCCCTAATTACATACATACATACATAATTGGCCATTACAACCCTTCAGTCAGGATTACGGCCTGCTTCTCACACCACTTATGTTGTGTGTGTTAATTTTATACATGAGTGGTGGGACCTACAGTTTAAAGTCGGCTCCGAACGACAGATTTTTTTGAGAAACTTTTCATGGCAATTTTATTTACTCTCAGAATTTTTGCCAGAAATCTGCTGAGAGGAAGCCGCGAAGAAATATATTTCCTTTTTGATGTCTGACCGGAGATTCGAACCCTGGCCTTTCGTCTAATAAGCCAACACACTACCTACTAGACTACGGCGACTTCNNNNATCCCTAATTAGCGTTAACAAAAAAATGAAGTGGAAATACGTTGACACCTAAAAATAACGCTTAGCTAAGTTTTATATGAAAATATTGCTCTTCTCTTGGGTTAAAATATACATTTTCAGATTCGAAGTAAAACAAAATAAGTCAATAACGACAATTAAAGGATTTCTTCTGTGGTCCTTTAAGCCAAGTTGAATGCAGATATTTATTTTCACATAGGAATTCTTAGTTGTGTTTCAGACTTATTAAGTGCTACAAAGTCTAAAACACACACCGGAGTTTTCAAATGATTAATCTATCCGTCTATGCATAAGTATTCTTTTTTTTTTATTTTGTTTCTAAAGGTCAATTATTGGGGACAAATGCACAATACATACATACATGTACATATGTATGTACACATATGTATGTGATTGAGCAAAAGTCATAAGTTGCAGTTATTTTTAATGTTCGATTGAATCGTGTTCAGTGGTCTTTCTATAACAAAAGAATTATCGACACACACACACAACACACACTCTCTCTATTCTTTCTCTTCTTAAGCTGTAAACATTGCAGTGACACAGAAAATCGCTGTCTAAACGCCAAAAAGAGACAAAGAAAAACCGTTTTAATGTTTCCTTACAAACAAAGCTGGTTTTCCTTTAGCAACGCTTTTCGATTTTACAGACGACC
Organism: Sarcophaga bullata; assembly: GCA_005959815.1. Taxonomy (NCBI): domain Eukaryota; kingdom Metazoa; phylum Arthropoda; class Insecta; order Diptera; family Sarcophagidae; genus Sarcophaga; species Sarcophaga bullata. Next base: position 191,350 of record QOCX01000336.1, on the reverse strand, counting down.
TCATTTATTCTTTTTCTTTTTCTTTTTTTTTCCAAATAATTTTCTAGTTTTTCTTTTAATTCTATTGTTTTTCTTTTTTTTTTTTTTTTTTGTGTTTATTTATACTTTTATGCAACCAATTTTCTATTTAAAAAGTGTCATTCATGAATGAACATCTCCAACCAAAACGGAACTTGTTTTCTAAATTGGCCGTTAATTTCAATTCAAATGAAAGAAGGAAGAAAGTCATCATAAAACATAAAAATCATTTTAATTTTAATTTGTTTTTGTTGTCATTTTACAAATTATTATGTAAGAAGTCATCACACAAATAAGTAATGTATCGTCATGTATCGTAGCATCGTCATCACTCTTTTATTTTTAATAGTTTCTGGTTATTTAATGTTTTGAATGTTTTTTTTTTACTATTTTTGTAATTTCTTTTTTTACCTAAAAACACTTGTAAATCCACAGAAAACGAAATTGTAACAACCAACAAATATGGTTGAGAAGATCACGATTTTTTATTATTATTTTTTTTAAATAAACACACACAACCGTTAAATTGACGAAAAAATTTCACTCCTTTTAACGGTAGGTTTAGGAACGCCGTTCGTTCTACGATTGAAAAACTTGAATTTTAAAGCGCTGCGCACGTTTGAACGCTTCACGTTGAGAATCGAAACTAAAATCGAATTGTAACGATCGAATCCAGTTATTGACGCTTTAAGACAGCGAGAAACGGCAGCAGCAATGGACAATTTAATGTAAAAGAAATTTTTTGTTTACCATTTAAGCTTAAACACAGAAAGAAAACACGCGTAAAAGACTTAAACGCTCTTCAAACCATCCATCGAACCTGTTTCAAACATAATTTCTTTTGTTTTAAGCCCACAAACATATCATGATGACTTTTGCTTCTGTGTGTCTTCAAACTTTAAAGCTCGCTTCAAGCATGTTTGCTTGCCTTCTCTTCAGACATAGTTTGCCTGCCACCACTTCGTCCCTCAATTATTTTCTCTTGTGATCATGAGTTTCATTTCAATTTTTATTTAACGGTCATCGTTATGGGCACGTACGTACTTCTGCCAAAGTATCAGGTTGTTGTTGTGTTAAGACGTTGTCGACTTCTCTTCTTAATGGTATTTGGCCAAGCCAGAAAGTAAGGCAAACAAAAATATGGTATATTGTATTGTATTATCTGTATTGTTGTTGTTGTCGTTGGTTCTTTTTTATTTTCTTAAACGTATTCTTTCTTTTATATTGGCATATTGGATGTGCATGCAACTAACTACTCTATTAAAGTCATATTAGATTAGTAAACGGAACATGTCTACGTTAAGTAGTGCTCAGTGAGTTGCCAGATTGGAACAAAAATTCAAAACACAGTACAATTTGATGAAGGAATTGAAGGTTTCGAATGATCCAACAAAATTAGTTCTCATTGAAAAATGGCTTAGCTTAACTTCCATTACTGCAAGGTCCAGACTATATAAAGTGGATGCTTAAAAACCTAACAAGCAAGCGTCTGGTGAGTCATGGAACGCAATAGTGGTAAGAGTTGTTAACCAGTAAGTGTTAAGATCAGTCACTCATAGCGCATTACCAGTCTTATTTATGCAAATGGTTGCAAATGCTTTCTTTCCCACGGCCAATCGTAACCAGTGTAATGTATGGATTGCCTATTTATTACAAGTAAGTATCAGAACCAAAAACTCTATTTCAAGATTCAGCTGCCTGCCTGACTTGCGCTTTTGAGCTGTCCAGTTTTGATTCACCCACCCAACTCTACGAATTTCATAAACTATACGAATAATATTTTGATGAATCATTTCTAGGAGTGAGTTGTGGACGGATGGATGGATGGATGCATTTGAATATAGTCAGTACCATTTGTGTTCATAAATACATTGGGTTTATTCCAGTGTAGTACCAGGGTGTGTAGTGTTTACGTCATTCAGTCTACCGATAGTGAAAGGAACAACGCCCTAACTCCACGAAGAAATTGGCAAGCTTAGCTCCTTTTAGGACCTATGGTAACCTTCGTATTTAAGATTTTAAACTTTTACTTGTGAATTTAGTTAGAAAGTAATTCCGTTCGTTCTATTAGCCTGTGACGTACAATGCGTGCACGAAAAAAATTTAAACATGATAAGCAGCATGCTTCTTAGAAAACCATAAATAACAACACGGTGAAAAGTGCGAAGAGAAATAATAAGTGACGAGAAATAGCAGAACATTTTTAATTCATATCCCCTTCTGCCAAGTTAATACTTTTTCAAAAGATGTCTAACTAAGCTTTTGACTCGCCTATCTCCGATTTTGAATGATCAGAGGAGGTCGATCCTTTTATTCATAAATGAATGTCTGTCTCTCTAACAAATTATGAAATGCAGTTTCGATCTGCTGAAAGTAACCCAACTTTGTATGTATGTGTGCTCAACGGCAATAATTCCACCATCTAAAGATACATAAATTATAACGGCATTACACGCCAGCGTACATAAAATATTATTTAATTTCATTCAGTTAAATGGATGTCAGTCGGCCAAAATAAATAGAAGAAATTTTGTGAGATTTTCAACACCTAAAAAAACGTCCACAAATCTTAGCAACAATTTGTATGTACGTACTACGTACACTGATATTATGTATGCATGCAGCAGAACTCTATTGTTAAAATAATGAACTCATTCCCACCCAACATCATCATTCTCATTCATTCTTTTGTTCATTCGTTCGTTTTAAGTACGTTCATCATCATGCACATCTTTTTCCATTATTTACCGTTTCTGTTATTTTTTTTTCATGATCACAATCACAGTTTTTTCCATGTTTTGGGGGCTCATCATAACGTCTGGGTCATGCGTAACAAATTTTTGCTTGCTTCCCCAACTAAATTTTAAATTATTCTTCTGTTTACTTTGTTTTCTATTTTTTGTTGATTGATGATGATCTGAATCTGAATAATTAACTTATTATTATATTATTATTATTGAGCTTTTTTTGGCCAAAGAAAGAACTTTAAAACAAACAAAAAAATAAACAAATTACATAATGAATTAAATAAGAGCTAGTTTTGCTAGTTACTTTAGGAATTTAAAAAAAAATATGGAGTAGACAGAGTTTTTTTTCCCACCCACATATATACGAAGGTGAGTCAGCCAACTCACAATTTTTTTTAAGCTTCTCTTCCTATTTTTGTTCTGCTTATTTGCTTAAATTTTCTGTTCATTTGCGAAATGTTAATTAACCACGGGCCTTTTACCTCATTTTGTCTGTTTCAATTCTTGTGGACAATTTGTAGCACAATAACAGAGCAGAGCATTAAAAGAACTTATTGTTCTAAACACTATAATAAATAGTGTGTAATGCTAGCGAAGCTTTGTCAGTCAATCTGCTTATCAATCAAGCAAGCAATTGCTTGCTGAATTATTTAAAACAAATTCTTTTTTTTTTTTTTTGTTGTTGTTTAAGTAATTTCAATGAAGAAGAAAACATTCTTTTAAAACGCTGCTTAAAATGTTGGTAGTTTTCGTTTATTTTGTTTGTTCTTTTTGTCATTGTGGTTGTTGCAGCTCGCTCTCTGCCTGACTGTCTGTCTGTCACCTTTTATTTTTATCGAATTTTTTCTTTATTTATTATTTGCTTGGCTTATTTTTGTTTTTATAATTTTATTTTATTTTATTTTATTTTGTTGGTTGGTCTTTCAGTTGTTATTTTCACTTTTTCTTACTCTCAATCTCTTTTCGTTTAGAATGTAGTGTGTATGTGTATGTATGTTCTCTGGATGAGTGCGTATTGTGAGTTCACAATGTTTACAATAATTTCAAATAAATTAAGCTTTGGGGAGAAAGTGTTTTTCTGCTTGTAGTTAGTTGTATGTGATGGACACATTCTTTCTTAATGCTTTTTTTTCTTTTTTCTTGCTCTTGTTTTTGCACTTTTTTTATTCATTTATGGGCCGAAGGTGGAAATCTTCGAAAGACACTTTGTTCCAACAAAAGAGTTCACGATTCACCATCACTGGTGCCTACTTACCAAACCTATCTCCTACACACTTCAACCACTCTCCTCCCGCGGGACTGCCGTAGGGTATTACTTCGCGAAAGGCTTGTTAGCTTTAAAGCTTTATTGTACTAATTCGAATTTCGCCTTCGTTGCAGCATAACTTCAGCCATTCTCTGGCTGTATTGGCTCCATAGAATCCTAGAATTCATCGCCTCTTCCATTAGTCAGTTTGGTACAAAACTCGTTTCACCGGGCCATCTAAATCTGGGGCAGCATGTTAGAATGAATACGCTCCGCATCTTCCTCCTCATCCACACAGTTTGGGCAAATAGGGGAAGTATCATGTCCAAATCTGTGCAGGTACTTCCTGAAGCATCCATGACCAGTTAGTTAGGAACTTGGTCACGTAGTAGTTCAGCTTGCAATGATTGTTCTCCATCCAAGGTATTATATCAGGGACAAGGTGAAATGTCCATCTTCCCTTTAATCTGCTCTCCTATCGTGATTGCCATTTGTGCATGAAAGTTCTCCGCTTTTATAGCTACTATTTCTCCTGGATGCTGGATGTAGTATATCCGCCTCATCTCATCCGCCAATATGTGTATTGATATTGTCTTTGATAATTCCAGTACCGCTACATCAGACACTGTCCTGAAGCCACTTATCTGTCTAATCAAGCTTAGACGATACACCGTTTTCTCCTTGTCGTCTCCACGGTGAGTACCTACGACTATATTGGGCAAGCATGTTACATTATCGACGTTACCAACCCTCGATATTATTCTCCTCTTAAATGGATTTGGTCTTCCAATATTTGGCATCATTCTCGTCACTGGTCCCTGGGTTACGATGCCTTTTCGCCGATGAATTTCACGTGCTCATTGCAGTTGAACTGTCGTCAATAATTACTCCCAAGTATTTTATGACTCTCTTCGATTCGATCTTAGTGCCTCCAACTAACTAACTGTCACTTCTATCTTCCGGCCACTTATCGAGACGAACTCCGTTTTATGTGTAACAAGTTTCAAACCTGCCTCATCAAACCATACTCCCTCCTACTTTTCGAACAGCTATTGTTCGTCTTCTCCCCTATTTCCTTTACCTTTTCCCATGGCGGCGTAGCCATGTTGAAAAAGGCTCTCATAATCCGTCCCCAATTCACCGAGTTGAACGCGTTCGTTCCTAACCTCAAGTGTGACAACCGCGCAGTATTCTTTGGAGCCAATTCTTGCGTCCTTTGCAAAGTCGACCACTATCCTTATCGCGTCAATAATGGAACGTCCCTTCCTAAATCCGTGTTGCAGGTCCAAGAGAGCTCCTCTCACCTCGACATGTGTCAGCAGTCGATTTGTATACATCGTGTCAAGTAGGCGAATGGGACGATACGACAATGGTTTGGATGGAGACTTGCCAGGTTTTGAAACGAGAACCAATTTCTTCTTCTTCCATCTACGTGGTGGAGTACTCTCAACAAAACACTTGTGAAACACATTGGCGAACATGTCCGGCCTATGCCTGATAGCCACTTTAAGTGCCCAGTTTTGGTATTCCATCCGATCCCGATAACCTCCTCACCTGTTACCTCGGGTATGGTATGAGCTGCCTCCGGCTCCCTACTTATAAAAGTGTAGGGCGGGCCCTGTGGCAATAATGTACCGATAATCATCTCTCGTAGCAAAATCGGACAGCCTAGTTTAGTCTGTTCCCGAGCTCCAATCTTCCTACAGACAACTCGGTACGCCGTCCCAAAAGGCCTCTTGCCATATCCGCTGAAAGGATTGTTTCTTTCGGCTTCCCATGTCGGTCTCCCTCTCGCCCCAAAGCATGCCGACCTCAGAGCTCGATTTTCATCATTCCACCTACTATGTAGGGGAACGTCCCCTACATACAGTCCTCCCAGACATAGCAGCATCACATGCTCAGCTCAGCACTTCGTATACTCTCCTCACCATTCCCTCGACCGCGCTGCCAGTCGTATAAAAAGACGACAGCATGCATTTTATATGTCTCCTCGTCGAAACAGGATCCTTCCATTTAGGTCCCGTAAACATCCGTCTCCTCCTGTGTTGTACCCAGTAACCGTCAGTCATTACGATCGCCTGATGGTCACTATTCGTGAAGTTTTCAGTGAGTTTCCACGCAGTCCGCGAAACAAGGCTTTCGCTCACAAAAGGCAAATAATCTCTAATATAGAACTCGTTCCAGCCCTTCTAAAAATGTGCTTTTCTCTTCCGTCATTCATCAACACCACCAAAAGACAGGCGTTAGTATATCTACTACCCCATTTGGTCTCCCAGGCGTTAAAGTCCCCCCAATAATAGCGGAGGTGTTTTTTAAGTCGCGTCATATATATATTAATTATATGTGTATGCGTGTTGTATGTAAATAATATTTTGTTTTAAGTGCAAAATTAATTATCACCATCATCTATCTATCTATCCATTCTACATATTTCTTTTGTTGCTTTTTGTTTAAACAAAGTGGGAATCCCTTTTTTGTGGACTTTTTAAACTTTTTGTTTTACGTAGAAAAATAATAAATACCCTTTGTTCTCTCTCTTTCTTACCTTGAAATTTTTATGAATGAGTTATGAACCCTCTCTCGCTATGTTTGTTGTTTGCCATTGTGGTTGGCACATGCATGCATGCTTGCTGCTTGTTTGTTGCATTGGCTTTGTTCTTCCTTTTTTTTACTTTTGAAGTTTTTACTTTTCGCTGCTAACATTTTTTTACAGTTTTTGTTAAAAAAAACTCACTCACTAACTAAACTAAAAAATTTTTCTTTTTTTGTTTTCGCTTTTTTTTATTTTATTTGTAATTTTTATGATTGATAAAAAAAAATAATAAATTTTTGTAATTTTACTGAGGAAACAAACAAAATGGGTGGGCTTGGCTGGCTGATTGATTGAAAATTCTTAATAATATTGTGTAAGTAAAATATTTTATTTTTATTTTTATTTTTTGCAACTTTTCCTTTTTGTTTTTTCGTACCTAACCTACCTTTCTTTCTTCTTTCACGCACGGTGGTGGTAGGTAGGCAGAATCTGTGAATTTCACTTATCTCTCTTCGTTCGGTTTTATTTCAGGCAAATTCCACGTAACTAACTTTCTCTCTTGATTAATTTTTGTAGCCGAAGACCGAATCGGCAACTTCGAGCTTTTGATTTTTTATATCTGGACTAACTAATATGATCTATCTTTTTTGTTGTTATTCTTTTCAGGCCCAGGCGTTGATGATGGATGAATGATAGTTGTCGTATTAGAGAATATGTCTAAAGTCTGTGTGTGTGTGTGTTGTATTGTCCATTTTCTACACTTCATATTTATTTTGTGACGAATATATTTAGAGGATCCCCAACATATCTCATATTTACGTTCCATTCATAATCAATTTGTGGGGACAAACAAGCAAGGTACGACGAGTTTAACTTTATTTTTGCGTTTTATCAAATCTTCGCTCGGTCTGCCTGATTATATATCATCATAACAATTCCTTCCTTCCTTCCTTGTTTCTTTAGATCTTAAATACTTAAATTTAAATAAAAAATTATCACAGACGACAGATGATGTTAGAGGATGGATGGATGGATGGATGGATGGATATCCTTTGTTTTTTAATTCCAATAGAAAAAACGAAATATTTTTTCT
>QOCX01000336.1:138689-183214 GCA_005959815.1 Sarcophaga bullata | reverse complement strand
TTTTTTATTTTTTATTTTTTAATTTTATTTTTTTTATTTTTTCCATTTTGGGAATTTTTTTCGGGTTGCAAAATTTCTTCCTATCTGGCATCACTGGTGGTTAGAAAAATTCATTCGTTAAAAATCTCTAAAATTCACACTTTCTTTTTCCGTGTTTAGTTTGTTTGTTTAAATGAAAATTTAGCTCCTCGTTTTTTAAGAAAGAATTTCATACTTACTTGTTTGTGTGTGTGTGTGTGTGTGTGTGTGTTTGTTGTGTTTGTTGGTTGGTGGTGGTTGGTGGTGTGTGTCCTGGATGGGTTCGTGTTTTGGGTGGTGGTGGTGGGGTGTGTTTGTGTGCGTTGAATGAGTAAAATTTGAGAGAATTTGATTGGAGAGAAAGAGAGGGGAGGGGAAGAAAGGACTAGGGAGGGGGCTGGGGAAGAAGAAAAAAGGGGAGGCCCCGAGGGAATCCGAAATTTCGAAAATTGTATTTTTTCTGTTTTACGGGCGTGGTGAATTTTTTTGAAAATGTGGTGAGTTTTTATACATCGTGGTGAATTTCTCCCAGTGTGGTGAATAAAATCGAAATTCACCAAAGTGCCGTTATTCCAAATGGTACTGTATTATCATAAATCAATGTACTGTATACGGTGAGTTAATAGGTGTGTGTCTAGTGTAAGTAATTTTCGCCATCATTAGCGGAGCCATGAAACAATCTCTTACATTTTATTCGTGCCCGTCTCTGTTACTCACATTTAATACAACCCAATGTTAGCAAAAACAAACGTAAACATTGGAACAGCTGTTCATGACAAGTTTGACAACTGATCGGAAAGAAAATCGTTTTTGCCTTGGTGTTTTGTATGCGTTTGTGCTAGTGGAGAAGGAAAATTTGTTTCTTTTTTCTACAAAAAGAAATTATTAAAAAAAAAGAATTTTGTTTAATTAAAAACAAGAAAATGCTTGCCAATTGTGCAACAAAAACCTTGCAATATGTGGTGAGTACAAAAGAATGAAAAGAAAATAATACAAATGGTGTCTGCAGTACCTTGCAAGGTTATGTAATTTTAATTTTTCTAAAAATATTTGAATTTTTATAAATAAATATGAAAATTATTAATTAATATTGGTATTATTTATTGTAGCGCGGTAGCTTGCGTGCTATTGCTACATCGGCTGTAAATCGCAGCGATAATTTGTTCGTTCACCGTGATACACCTGAAGACAACCCAGACATCCCATTCGAATTCACACCAGAGAATAAGAAGGTAAGCAAACCAGAAACTCCCTAATGCGACTTCCACTAAGAAATCATCGGAACATCTTTTTTTTGTTATTCCGATACCGGCGACACATATTCGTTCAATGGCAAGTGACAAATAGGTTTGTGCAAACTTTGGGCCAATATAGTGCGTTTTGATGCGAACATGTATGTCCCTTACAAATAACCTGCAACGTCTGGTTGTAGCCATATTCTCCAGCAACTAAAAATTGAGCTTGAAGCAATTGATAAGTTTAACATCAGTTTATATTCCATACCTCTACAATTAAAAATCGATCGAATACACCCCTCATAAGCAATTTTTATCGCAACCAACTGAAAAAATTTACATACATACATTTAGCCATTAGAACCCTTCAGTCAGGATTACGGCCTCGCTTCTCAATGAAAAAATTTAACTTAATAAAATTGAGAAAGAAAGTGCCACCTCTAACTAAAATCATTTTGGACAATGCAGCTAAAGGCTGGTGTTCCTAAAAACAAAAATTTGCTGCAGTGATCCAAGCAAATATCCAAGCGTTATATAGTTTTTCATTTGAGTGCAAGAGTGCCAGAATGTTATTATTGCATGCGCTTCTTTAAAAAGAGCACAGTTTTTTTTAATACCATGAAACAACAATGGTTAGGAGCCGATAAAATCAACAATAATCTCAACAATATCAAATTTGGTCTTGATATATTTGTTGGGTAAAGTCTTAAAACTCGAAATACTTGTTATTGGCGATTATTTGAGATTATTTAGTCATTAATGACTAGTAGTGATTCACTCTTAGTTTAAACCCTTTTAAATAAAACTTGATCACGTAAAATTTTAATATTATTTTCTATTTATTTTCAGCGTGTCGAAGCTATTTTAAGCATCTATCCCGAGGGTCATAAACGTGGTGCTATGATTCCTTTATTGGATTTGGCCCAACGTCAATATGGTTGGTTGCCCATTTCGGCCATGCACAAAGTTGCTGAAATCTTGGGCTTACCCAATATGCGTGTATACGAAGTTGCTACCTTCTATACCATGTTTATGCGTAAACCAACCGGCAAATATCATATACAAGTCTGCACTACAACACCCTGCTGGTTAAGAGGCTCTGATGAGATTTTGGAAACCTGCAAGGTATTACAAATTACAACAATTTTCTTTATTACTATTTATTTTAATGTTTTGCCTGTCTTTTTAGAAAACCTTAAATATTGGTGTCGGTGAAACTACCAAGGACATGAAATTCACCATTTCAGAAGTTGAATGTTTGGGCGCCTGTGTAAATGCTCCCATGGTGGCTATTAACGATGATTATTATGTGAGTCCATAACATAGTTTGCTTAATTTTTTACTTATCTTAGTGACGTTTGCAATTTTCATTATTACAGGAAGATTTAACCGCTAAAGATATGCAAGCTATTTTGGCTGACTGCAAAGCTGATCGTGTTTCTCCAGCTGGTCCTCGTAATGGCCGTTTTGCCAGTGAACCTAAAGGTGAACCTACCTCTTTGACAGAGGAACCCAAAGGTCCTGGCTTCGGTATCCAACCTGGTCTTTAAATAATTTATAGTGCTTTAACTAGAATATTTTGAATAAAAACAAGAAATTTTATTTGTTTTGAGTTGTAAACTAAACTAATATAAAACAAGTGACTTCTTTATGTCTCCCCACTGAAATTTAAATTTTCCGGCATTAATACTTATTTTCTGCAAGACATTAACATTGACATTGGAGGCGATTCCTACATTGCGACTTGTTTGTTGATTTAGAAAATATAACTCATTAAAAAAGTTTGTCTAACATGGATCGCTTCTATTCGAAAACTAATTGCGGTCGAGTTATAATTTTCTGGAAATTCTACGGATTAAATGTAAAGGAAGTTCTACGGATTAAATATTGCTCTGTGCCATACTGTAATACATTCTGGCAATTTGTATGACTACAAACCCAATTTCTATTCAGGAATATCTACTGTATTGAAGCGAAAACGCAAGATAAAACGGTGTTAATGCACGTACAGTGGAGTGTAAGTAGAGCCAACGTCGGGAATGTTATGATCTGTACCTACCACTTTTTAATTCAAACACATACTGTCAGCAATTGGACTGTCTCTATTCAACAAGAGAGAAATTCTGTTAAACGAAATATGTTGCAATCATGCATGTTTCTTAGACAACCTATTATTATAAAAGAAAATATTCCAATAAGCGTTTATCATTCTTTCGTTTTTTATTATTTTCTGTATATTATGTACTTACTTATAAATTAGTAGGGGAATGGGATCGTCTAAAACTCTATTTGTTACTTCAACTGTTTAATTTTCATTGGATATTATTTGTAATTCGTTATTACTCAATTTTGATTAACCCTCATGAAGGATGCAATCAAACGATTTTAGGATTAAATTAAACGAATTAAAGATTAAATTAAAAAACGATTTCGTGATGTAAAGATTTAAAATAAACAAAAACGTTTTCCATTTTCCACGAATTCTATAAATAGTTGCAAACATATCGGCCTGAAATTTATTTTTAACACTCGAGGGTGGTACATCCTTCATCAAACTTAACATCATTTGCAAAAATAACTCATCCACCGAGGAAGACACATCCTTCGGAAGGGAATGACGTGAACGTTTACCTACAATGACTAGAGCACTATCGTCCTGTGTAACTAAACCAGAATCCTCCGGTAGTACGGACTCATAGTCGCTGCAATAACAAAGTACACATATTCCTTTAAGGCATACAATAAATATTGTGTGTGTCAGAGATATTACTTAAAGATCCAGAAGTATTAAACAAGAAGGTTTATTAAGCCTTTAGAAATTTAGCTCACATACTTTGGAAAATCTTTTTCTAAAATTAAAAAAACTTTCGAAATATTTAGAATATCTTGTATTTCCTATTCGATGTTAATCCGAAACGAAATTTTCAACTTCTTAATACGAAACAATGGTGATTTTTCTTTCTAGTAAATACCTATCTGATCGGTATTGCGAAAACGCTTACAAATTGTGAAAATCTTAAGTAGTTATTTTTAAGCTAGGTAGGTACATATCATTATCACTCTATTTCGTTTGAATTTGTTTTATTTCAATTTTAAACTAGTAACGAATGATTTCATTTGTTATTCCACTTCATAAGTAAAAATTAACATTATTTTAAAAAATTTTGAATTCCTGGTATAATTTTGTTTCCAATTCAATTCCCGTGCATATGTTTTAAATATTGTTTACCAATTGAGCTCTATAATACCATATATGAGAACTTTAGGTTTAATCCCCAGGCATAGTTGAGCAGTTAATTTAAAAATCAGAGCAATTTTATACAATATAGAACTGTGGCATTTACGAGTACTTTCTTCATGTGTTAAAATGAAGATAGAATAGTAGGACTAAACTTTGGCCCATTAAAAAATTAATTGTGAGGAGGGGAGATAGCTTTCAAAAACACCTAGTTTATGACTAAAAAAAATAATATTTCACTATTTTTTCTTTGTTTTAATTTGTTTATTTTGTTTCTTCTTTGAATATTTATTTTTATAAGTCATTATTTTATTAATCTTTATGGAGTTTTATTTGTTTTACACTCCGTTCAATTTTAATATTTTTTTGTGATTTAAAAGAAAAAAAATCTTATCGCCCTACATTATAATTTTTTTTTCTGTTTTCCTTTTAATTTTTGCAAAAATTCTATGCAAAAATATGTTATTTAAATATGTATCTTTATCTTTTCTGTTTTGTTAAATTAGATTTAAAATAATTTTTGTTTCTTTGTTTTTTTTATGAATTTTTGTGATTTCTTTTTAAATTGTTTGATAAGTTTAAGTTTCTTAAATCTTTCGTAAACAAATTCTAAAATCATAGGATGTGGAAAGAAGACATCGTAATGATTATAATTAAATTAAAAAAAATAATAATAATAATAATAATAATAAAATAAAATTTAAAAAAAAAATAAAAATACGAAAGCAATAAATGATTGATTGCTGCTGTCAATGGTTGTTAGGCTATTAATATAAAAAAAATTGGTTTCGAAAACATAGTTTTCTTGATAATTTTGTTGAAATTAAGCATTAAATTGTATTATTTAACGTAAACAAATGTAAGTTTGCAATGACAATGAGTTACACAAACAAAAATGGAAACCCCATTATAACAGGAGGGAATTATAAAAACAAACAAAAATAAAAAACCGGCACTTAGTTATATAAATATTTATATATATATATGTATGTATATGTATAAAAAGCAACACATAATAATACAGTATTTAAAATGTACGTTTTGTTAAAAGGGAACGAATGAGTGAAGAATTCAAGAGGTGGAAGAGGAGGAGGTTTGTAAATAGGTAGAGGAATCTTATTTATATTTATATACTCTATATATATATATATATAAATGTATTTTTGTTTTTCTTTTTTTATCTATTTCCTTATATGAAAAGAAAAAGATCTCCAATCTAGCTTGTATTTCTGTAATAATACACATCTAATCCTCCATTTTATTCATCCATATCGCCATAGAAGACTCTGAAAGCGACAAAGGGATATGATTTAATAACATTGCCTCTCTGTGATTGTGAGGGGGCGGCCCATGCGGAATATTTACCTTACCTTTTCTTAGTAATCGCTCTTTTCGATTTACGACCAATGGGATTGTGTATATTAGTACGCGGTGCAGTTTCGTTAACCAAACGTTTGGTTTTCTTCGGCTCCTCGCGTAACTCTTTAAAGGAGACATTCTCTTGCGATTTCATTTTTGCTAAGAATTTCTGTATAATATCGTCACAATTTAGGTTTTCTTCTGGTTCCCAAGTGTCGTTTTTCGGCCCGAAACCCTTCCAACGTATACGAAATACGCGCCCCTTTTTTTCCACAGCATAATCAATAATCTTTTCAACTTCCCATTCTTGTTCTTCGTCGACTGGTTTCTTATTACCTTGACCGGCGGCTGCCTTTCCCCCTTTCTTTTTAGTGGGTGTAGAGCCTTTCTTCGGTGATTGTTTTTGCTGGAAATTTAAAAAAAAAAGGAAAATTAATTTAAAATTATTTTTGCGAAATATGAAGCGTTATAAACTAATGGGCAGTATGTTAAACTATTAACGTGAGGGTTGTGGGTTCAATTTCCAACAGAAACTCTGGTTTGTTACACTACACCAAGCATAAGGCCTATGATGTTAGTTACTTAGCTCGAAATAATTATAGCAGTCGACATTTTGTGCACCTTGCCAAAGCCGCAATTTATCGAAGGAAAAAGTACATATTTGACTTAAACGGGGGATAATTTTAGATATTCTAAAGAATTTTCTATTACGACAAATTATATTATAGTAACTATGTTCAATACGATCCAGAATGACAAAAATTGAATGCATAAAGTATCTTAAGGTAAGGATGACCGTGGACTTTTATACAAGTTTCAAATATTTTTTTCGGCAATTATCAAGTCAAATCTTCTAAATGCTTTATGTACTCAAATTTCAAACATTTCAGGCATTATGTTGCCAACGAAATTTAACATTTTCACATGGCAACACATAGAGGCAGTTCTCTTAGCCTATTATTTTTTACTTCACTTTTGGTTAGAATTTCAATTTAAGCAGTGCTACAATAAAATGTCCATAAGTATCGTAAACATCTAAATAAGACTGCTCTTATCGGCAAACTCTTTATATGCCGTCTCTGGCATTTCTCTTAGTAAGTGAATATATTTAGCGGCAACTTTCCCTTTTGAAATGTTACTTTAAGTTGGTGTATGGTAAAAGTTGGTTGGCAACCCTACCAAGAAACGGTACTGTACTTGTTTTTGAGGTTCGCTTGCATTTCTCACACATACTAGACTAATAGTGCCACCTAGTCTCCTTTCACCCACACCACCCTTTCTTCAAAAAAAAAAAAATTATGTACACATACATACACACGCAAGGAGTTCGCGTTAAAATGAAAACTTACTTTCTTCTTATATCTCTCAATGATTTCAGGACAACTTAGTGTTTCCTCCGGCTCCCAGGTATCGTCAGCCTTTGTATAGCCCTTCCATCTGATTAGGAAATACGACACACCACGTTCCGTCTTGTGACCAACAATGTCTTTAACTTCATATTCCTCCTCTTCACCTTCATCACCTTCCTCCTCATCTTCACCATCACCTTCTTTATGAGAGGTTTTCTTAGCTTTAGCTTTTCCTTTGACAGCTACCTTCGCTTTGCCGCCAGATTTACTTCTCTTCTTCTTTGGGCTGCCGCCATTTAATGGCTCATCGTCACTTTCTACGTCTGTGGTTTTCTTTGAGGCCTTACGTTTCTTAGCTTTTTTGCCTTCGTCTTCATCAGCTTCGGCGGCACTATTGTAATCGGTATCATAGTTAAGACCGGTCGGAGCGTCATCACTGACGCCGGCGTCATCATTCGCATTAACCGAATCTGAACTTTTGTTATGTTCATTGTTGGCATTATCACCGTTTTCCGATTCACTACCACTGGGCACTGGTTCGACGTGATCCAAAATCATTTCGTCTGCTTCGTCACCTCTATCGCTTTGTTTATCGTCATTTTCAGCAGCTTCCGTATACTCTGATATTTTCTTTTTATGTATTTTACCCACCATTTTGCTCTCTATTTGACACTACTAATGCGTATAGCAGGCGAAAAAAAAAAAATACACACAATTACCGATTCGATATTTTTGCGGGGGATTTATTATTATACCCTGTTTAAAGCGGGACAATCTTTGGAGAAAATGATTTATAATTTTTTTAAATTCTTTCTAATTTATTCTTTACTTAGCAAACTTATTTACTTTCAATGATTTTCTTGCAATACTTTTTCGTAAATTAAAAGAATTCAAGACGCCGATGTTGTTGGAAAAAATGGTGGATTTTTCCTGTGCTTTTTTTCCTTATATTATACGGAGTTGCATTTCATTTAAAGCTGCCACAGGAGATGATTTTTTTTAAACTTTAGGCGATTTTTAAGTCGCTTTTTTTTCTGTTAGTGGATTTGTGTATAGGTATGATTGTAGTGAATTAGAATCTAAGATTGTCCATGGTAAAGATTCTAAGCTCTGCGATAATCTCAGACGTCATGGACAAATAGCTAGTAGTGAAAAGTGTTTATATTATGACAATGTCAAGCTAAAACGGGCGAGGTTAAATAAGGCCGGGTTGGCGCATACGGTGGCCACTAGACATCGTAAGCGACATCGATTAGATTTATTTTACCTGTGATGAATAAAGCTACAAGTTTCGATGTTGGCATATATAAATTGTTGTAAAATTTCCGCAGAAAAATAAATTAACTTGATCCAGTTTTTGTATTGCTAGACTTTTATGTATTCTCTTTAGATATCAATTGATACCTTCTAATTTAAAGATACATTCTGGTTCTTAGTTGTGATAGGCCCCTAAGCTACTTTTTTCAATTTTTTAATTAAAACTTTATTGATTGTTATGGAAAAATCGCTACATTTGCAATACAAACATTTATGTGTGCTGCCATATTACTTACTACCTTTCTTTTTAGCGTTATAAAGTCTCTGTTTTTGCGATGACATTTCAAATAAAAACACTTTTTTATTCTGAATTTACAAATTGTAGCGCACGTGTTGATTTAAAATTTAATTTATAAATTTTTTTTATAAAATTTGCGAGATGATAAAGAACAAAAAACGTGTCGCTGATAAAGCCGACAATTCTGAAGAACCTTTACAGAAAAAATCCAACAAAGGGGATAAAAACAATGCGAATAAGGACAATAAAACACAAAAGTTTGGTAAACCCACTAAGACAGCAGTAGCCAATAAAGGAGACTCCAAATTCCAGGGAAAAGATAATAAATTAAAAGGTAAAGCGGATGGTAAATTTACTGTCAAGCCAGGAAATAAATTTGCGCACAGGCCGGGTAACAAATTTGCTGGCAAACCTAAGTTTGATGAGAAAAAGCCTGCTGAAGGACAAAATGAAAAAACCGACTGGCGTAAGTTCAAGCAGGATAAGAAGGATTTAAAATTGAAACGGAAACAAACCAAAAATACCTATGAACTGTCCATAGAGGCTAAACAAATTTATGAAAAATTGAAATGTCGCAAAACCGAAAAGAAAGCTGAATTAGTGGAAAAACTGTATAATTTGTTCAGTGCTGGTGATACCATTAAAAAGGTGGTCATGGCACACGATACTGCCAGAATAATACAATGTATGCTTAAGTTTGCTACACCCTCTCTAAGAGAACAGCTTTCTGAGCGTTTAATGCCCTATGCCGTTGAAATGTCCACATCGAAATATGCACACTTCTGTGTATTGCGTATGTTTAAATATGGTTCGCCTACCACAAAGTCAAAGCTTGTGGATGTGTTCTTCGGAAATATAGTCAAATTGGCCTGCCATAACATATCCAGCAAAATTTTAGATCATGTCTACTTGACAGTGGCAAATGCAAAGCAAAAATGTTACATGCGACAGGAGTTTTACGGTGATTTGTATAAGAAATCCAAAGACGATAATGTTAAATGTCTGGCCGATTGTTATAAAGAAACATCAAATATGAAAGCCTCGATATTGAGTGCTGTAAAAGCAAATTTAGAACACGTTTCTAATAAACAGTTGGTCGATAACTCATTGGTACATGCCGTTATGCTGGAATATGTTAAAGAAATGGAGGAAGATAAAGTGGAAGAAACAGTTACAATGTTCGCATCACTCATACCTTTGATGCTGACTACCAAAGATGGCTGCCAGGCAGCCATTATATGTTTTCATAAATCTACACCGAAGAACAGAAGAGTAAGTAGATGAATTTAATATTAAACTCCAAAAACTCTATAATAATACCATGTGCAACCAAAAGTTTATGATTTTATATGTTCACATGCAATAAAATTAGATAGCTATTAAACGAAAAAGACGAGACCCATGAATATAATGAAAATTTGGCTAAATATTTAAATTTATTAACAAAACCTTTCCTTAACCGATGTATTAATTTTCAATAATGATTGCTTTTTATTTACAGGCCATAATCAAAAACATTAAAGAACATTTGATTAAAATATGCACTCATGAACATGGTCATATATTTGCTATAGCCGTTCTAAACGCTTTGGATGACACAAAAGCTACCAAAAAGGCTATTTACGACAACATACATCCCGAATTGCAAACACTTATGGTAAACCAATGGGGAAGACGTGTTATTGAATGGCTTATATTGCCCGCAGATACCAATTGTTTTCATCCAACGTTCATAGCAATGATTGAAGAAGGTTTACAATACGGTAAAAAGGACAAAGATATAAGACGTAAAGAAATATTTGAACAAATTGAAGAACCTATAGCCACAGCAATAGCAGAAAATCCTGAATTTTGGTTATCAGACAAACATATCGGTTTGGTAACAGCAGAAATAGTTAAGAAATGTAAGAAAAACTACGAAAGAAAAAAACAAAATCGTAAGAAACTATAAATTTATTTTGTTTATTGCAGTAACTGGTGCTAATTTTGTTAAAGCTGCTACCGCTTTAGCTAAAATCATAACCAAACCTGATTGGTATGTTAAAGTGGAGGAAGAGCAAAAGGGTAAAAAATCAAAGAAACCCCAAGATGTGGAAAAAATTATAGCCGAGGCCACCAAACTAAAGGCTAAACAAAGAAAACAAATGCAGAAAGTAAAAATTGTTGAAAGTGCAGAGGATAACAATGAAGCTGCTGAGGAAGATGAGGATGATGAGGACCCAGAAAATGAGAAAAAGGAAGAGGAGGTAAAAGTTTTTCCAAAGGTTTTTAAAATAAGCTTTTAATGTGTAATCTTTCACGTTCCCTTTCACAGGTAGCCACTGTCAACGTTTTAGGTATTGAAGAAGCTGGCCTACATATTGTTCTAAAGAAAATTATTAAACATGATAAAGAACGTTTGCAACAGGACAGCAGTAGCGAAACATTTGGCCATCTTTTACTACAAGAACTCACCGAAGAAACTTTGTTACGCTGGTTAGAAATAAACCGTGGCTCTTTTGTGCTTCTTAATATTGCGGAAAACAATAACGAAGAGATTGTTCAGCAAATGAAGACACTGCTTAAACCACACGAGGCTGTACTGAAAAGACAACAGTACAATGGCTCACGTTTGATACGGAAAAAATTATTTTAGTTTTTAAGATTAAAATTTTATTAATTCTGTTTTGTTTTGTTTTATTTTTTCTTTTATAAAATGTAAAAATAGGCAAACAAAAATATTAAAAACATTTACGAATAGTTTTTTTTATAGTTCATTTTTAAGGGAACACTTTTCATGCATTTATAATGACAAAGTCAAAAGTTTTCGATTAAAAATAGTATTGAATTGTGTTATAAATTATTTTTTTTTTGTTCAATGCCTTTTAGAAATGCATTTTGACTTTTTCTTTAAGATTTACGGAAAATTTACTCTGTACGTAAGATAATGTGCAGGCCAGACTCGGTATCGACTATTTTGGACAATTGACCGACTTTGAGACTGAAAGCAGCCTCTTCAAAAGGTTTTTGCATTTGGCCTCGTCCAAACATACCCAAATCGCCACCTCTTTTGGCGGAGCTGCAGTCGCTATATTTCTGGGCCAATTCATCCAAAGTGGCTTCGCCACTTTCGATTTGTTTACGATAGTCTTCTAATATCTGACGAGCTTCATCTTTGGTACGTGTTATATTCTCCTCCCGCCAAGACGAGGGACGACGACTGCCCTTATGTTTAACCAGCAAATGGGAGGCTCTGACCTCACTGGGTCCCGTAGAGGTGATTTCTTTCTTAGCCGGTTCTGTTGGCAAATCCCATTGCGACTCCTTCGTGTATATATTCAAGTAATAGGTAAGACCTATAACACAAAATAATGTTAAAAATAATCAATAAACCACCATAGGTATGGGTTACGACAACAACAACATTAAAGGGTTGCAACTATTGCAAGTTGACTGAGGTCATAAAAGCCTTATTTCTATTGCATTTCTATTGTCTTAACTTACCCGTTGAGCGGCTTGTGCGTACTTCCCAACCTTCTGG
The DNA here is from genome assembly GCA_005959815.1 of Sarcophaga bullata. NCBI lineage: Eukaryota > Metazoa > Arthropoda > Insecta > Diptera > Sarcophagidae > Sarcophaga > Sarcophaga bullata. The sequence continues at coordinate 170,940 of QOCX01000336.1, read as the reverse complement.
TATATTCTTTTCGTTATCAGACATTTCCGACTGCTTTTGTTTTTATGATAAATGCCAATAGGTTTATTGATAATATTATTTATGAACGTAAATTGCAATATCCTTGCACTTTTGATATACAATTATAACGCATATAACGCATGCACAAACTACCGGTGTTATAAGGGAAATAATAAGTGTTAGTCATCCACAGTGATTGCCCGGCAACCTTTATTGCGGTAAAAGAGTGTAAACACAAGAGTACTGTCAAAACTCTCAAACAAGATGTTGGCAATATGTTTTTTTGCTCTAAAAGCGTTTAAAAGCGCTAAATTTTAATTAGAAATTTTGCAGTTAAAAAATAAAATCCCTTAAAATGAATAATCCTGCCTTAGAATAGAATTTCAAGCAAGCCCATATTTGAGAACTTCCGGAGTCTTTTGTGACGTTTTGAAATAGTATTGAACCTATAAGCGAAAGAGTTGCCTCCGCTAACAGAGATGAAAATTACTTATTCAAGACGAGTACCGCCCGTTGCTCTCACAAGTAGCAACAACAACCAAAACAACCCCGACTCTGATCTGGGGTTTGAATTGTCTTGTCTAATAAAACTAACTACTTGCTCGACAGACAGACATAAATGTACATTAAGCGAACAGGGCTTAATTTTTACTTAATAAACCAGAAACCGGAAAAATAATATGCGAATTATTTAAGTTAAAGAACAAAAACGAATTTTTCACCAGTCTTGCTAAGACCAAAAAAATTTGGTATACAAATGCATCAGTGTTGCCAGAAAGAAAAAAATATTCTAAAACCTATTCTAACTGAAAAAGTACTTTTTTACCCCAATAGTACTTTTGTGAGTTATGTATTGAGGTTTTATAAAACCTAACTTAACTTTCTTACACCACTCACTTGCGTGTGCTATTTTTATACGTGTTATATATGTGTGGTGGGATCTACAGTCTAAACGTCGACTCCGAAAGACAGATTTTTGGAGAAATTATGGTGGAAATTTTTTGCCAGAAGGTCCCGGAAAAGTATTTTTGATGAAATCTGGTTCGGAGCGTTACAAAATATAAAAAAACATTAATGTTCGTTTGATGAGAGCCAAGTTTAATGCTTACCGAAATTACCTTACGTTTCGGCAAGCAATACGTTTTCGTTTTTTAAAAACGAACTTAGTTAGTTAGCATTGCGTTGAACTTGCGAAATATGCATGCGCAAAACGTAAATAAAACATGTAATAATAAAAAAAAAGTGCTGAGGTGTAGCGGGGGTACTGCGGTATTTTTGATATGAAAAAGTACTGAAAAAGTACAAACTACTGAATTTTTCAGCGCTGAAGAGATATTAATAATGTGTTATTGGAAATGCAACCTTGTTAAGTCCAAAATCGCACACACACAAAAGTAATCGATTACTTTCTCCCTTTTATAGCCAGTTTCCACCACACAATCAACGTACACAAGAAAATTAGTTGGAAAAAAGAAGTCAAACGGAGTTGACGTTTTTCGTGAGTGTATTGTTAGTGGAATAGACCAAAAACAACAAAGTGGATTACAAAAATAAAATTCAAGCAGATATTTACCAATTGGAAAAATTTTAACCCTTAAACTAATTATGTATAATCAAACTGGCATTTAAAGTTGTAAAAAAGGTGTTGTAAACAAACAAAAACGCCTGTCTATTTGTCTCCCAACAATATCAGCCAGAGTTAAAACAGAAAAAGTGTTTAATAAAAGTGTCTCAAAAAATAAAGAAAAAATCTTAGAGAAATCGTTCGTTTTGTGTGTCTACAACATTAGCAAATAAAAAAGAAAAGGTAAATAAAAAAATAATTAAAAAATATTGTGGCCAGTGTAATAAAACCAAAATTTGTTCTGATTACAAAAATAATTTCTAAAATTAATAGAAAAAAGCCAACTTTTCTAAATACACACGCAAATATAAAAAAGAACCAGGCTCAAATAAAATTTAGTGTTTTTCGGTGTTTTTTTCTCGTTACAAGTGCCAAACACACCTCTTTATAACAACTACAACAACAACAGCAACGATAGAATCATCAGCATTGTTCAATCTTCTTTTTTGAGTTTGGTAAAACAACAACAACAGCTTTTGTGAAACGTCATTATTAACAACGTTAACAACAACAGCGATAAATTTTTGTTAAATTGCAAATTGTAAGTTAACTGCCAGTCTTTAAATTAAGAAAACAAAAGAAAAACTTTCATTTTTTCCAAAAAGACTTAAACATCATTAATGAAGCCGAATGAAAAGAAAAAGAGAAAAATAATTAAAAAAAAATGGTTGAATTTCTATAGACATTAAAATTATTTCTTTTTTATTTTTGTTTTTGTGGTCAGTTTTGGTAGTTAATCATCATTTATTTGTGTGTCTCTTTTTGTTTTTGTTTCATTTTAATTCTCATTGAGAGAAAACAGAAGAGTAATAATGAGCGAATGGATACGACAGTTTGACAGAGAGGGCGAGCAAAGGTGCAGTAGCAGCATCAGCAGCAACCGTTGAGTTGTGTCATCTTTTCAGTGTGACCGTTGTAGCAGTTTTACAATGAAATTAAGATTTCCATTGAGAATTTGATTTTATTTAGAATTGTTTTGGATTTTATAAAGAATTAATATAAATTCCATTTAGCTGAACCAGTACCATAAATTACGTATGTGAAACTGTTCTCTTTTAAAAAAATTATTAAATATCACTATCTTGTGGACTTGACCAAATATCTTTCTATAGAAGTAACATATTATTTTCGTTGAACGCTTTTGTAAATTAAATGAAATATAATCGGTTTTGCTTAATAACTACGCATTCCTTTACTCCTTTCTCGTATCACTCATCTTTCCAAGTTTCTAATGAAATGAATTTTTTAATTACGTAAGCACCTCTAAAGAAAGCATATTGTTGTTAAGAATTATATGACAGGACAAAGTCGGGACAGCACTTCAGACCACGTGATCAACATATCAAGCCGCACCTTCCAAGCATATCAACGCAACAACAAGTACAGAAACGGGACGAATACACTTTAGGACTTTAGTAGTTACACATTCACGTCCACTGCATTACTGGATTGTTTCAAATCACTCAACATGTGGCAAAAGAGAGACACTCATTGATTCAAATCTATCTTTTGGATTTAGTTGGTATCTCCAGAAAGGTGAGATGAGGTAATGGACAATATCCATCTTGCGGAAATATTGGTGTTGTGATGCCAGGACAGCGGACTCTGTTCCGAATTTGAATGAAAGCACATTGAGTGGCATTTATAGGTATAGGAGTATATTTGATACTAGTACCTGCAGATTCTGTGAGAAAGAGGTCCTATTATAAACTTTGTAGTACTTGCGCATTTTTGTTACAATCTCAAACTTAATATAAATTGGGTGAATAAAACTTGAAAATTCTTTCATTAAAGAAGATGGCAAGGCTGCTTAGCGTACTAAATATTTGATTTACGAGAGAATACATAATAGATCAACAATTGTCGTATAGCAAGAGGCCATCTTGAATCTAACTCCATTTTTATTTTACTGCATTACAACAGGTTATAATGAGATAATTTTGTACAAAAGCTACCAAACGGACGACCAGCATAGTCTTTCTAATACTGTAGTGATTGATCTATTTTTCGTTACCAGTTACGATCTGTTTCATGTGTGTTTAATTTATTACAGGTGATGTAGTGGTAAATTGAAGATAAATGCTTCCACTCCTTTGATCTACAGAAACTAAAGAATTTGTTTTACTGTAGCTAATATATTATGTATGTAATATTTTAAAATATCATTTTCAATTTTAGCTACAATCTTTTTGTTATTTGAACCAGGAAAATAGGGGAAAGTGTGTATATTTCGCTGAACACTTTCTTTTTTGTAATTTTGATAGAATAATAAAACCTTTGCAACATTGCGACGATAGTCTAGTGAATCTATAGAGTTGAATAACCCACTGTCATTAAGAAAGAGTTTCGCTCCTCTTATATATTCTTATTTAAATATCAAATTCTTTGAGAACTTCAATTTTAATTTTATTATTATTGTATCAGGCAATTTATTTCTTTGTACAATTTTCGTTTCTGTTAATGTTTATTTGCTTGAGATTTAAATTACAGCAGTTGGCATCGCTATCAAAGAGTTAAACTTAGAAGCAACATACTTTTACGACTTTTAAGCTCTGTCATCGGTTTGATGGTTAATTCTGTACAATTTTAATGGGGCTGCCAAGTTAGGAATAGAGTTGCGTTAAAGTATGAATTAAATTTAATATCGTATAGCCTTGCAATTTGTAAAAAAAGATCGTATGTATTTATTTTAATTAAACGATCTGAATTAAATTACGAAATAAATTTTGTAAATTCATTCTTCATTTGGACATGTGGAATAGACAGTATCCATTTAACTGCTGAAAATTCTTTTTAACGTCTTTTTAAATTTGATTGTTATTGAAGCAATGCAATCACGAACATTCAAAACTTTGTTTAAAGAATATTATTACTAAAATCGTTACGAAAATTTGTAAACATTACTAAAGTTTTTTGCAAATCGCAGTTGGTTATTATTATACTGAGGCTATTAACTATAAATGATATCTTTAATGTAATAAATATTTCATTTACAGTTTTTCTTATTCTATATTCTCTCTCGCGAAACTATTTTGGTAAATTTCCATCATTTCTATCCCAATCTCTTACTATTTATGGATATAAACCCTTATAATTTATAATTATAAAATTATAAAAGAAGTTTTTTTCTTTTATTAACGATTTGCTTTTGATATAAAAGAATAATTTAAATATGCGTAGTTGTGGGGAACAACCTTGTTACTGCTAAACTACTTTTTTTTAATTCAAAAACCTACAACTCACATTAAAGAAATTACCAACGACATTGAGCATACAGTCAACGGCAAAAAAAAAAAACTTTGCAATGTGCTCTAATCGCATACGTAAAGAAGTATCATACCCGTTGGATAAAATACAACAAACATACCGTTCCGTTTTTGTTTATAAAAAATTATATCAGCTTGCGAAACATTTCTATCGAAGGCAGACGTTCACTTTTTTAACCTGATGTAACGCTTTATTTTTTTTTAATTTATTTATTTTAAATGAATTTAATTAATGCAAAAACTATAAACAAATTGTAGTGGCGTAATTTGTATGTCTATTAATTTAATGGCAGTTTTATTTGTCGTCCACTGTAAATAACGGATGATGATAACTGACGATGATTAAAGCTATTCTCAAGGCATACACAAGTTAACAGTTGTCTATCACTGCCGCCGCTGTGTTAAACAACACACCTACACTTTGCATGTTTTTGACATTTCATTTCTTATGGTATTGGATTTGTGTTTTTGGTGTTAGTTGTGTTGTTTTCATTTGTTTATTTACGTTCGTACAAATTTTTTGGTAAATGATACGAAAGTTTTTAATTTAAACTCTGGTATTCATGTTATGCATTTTATAAATAAATAATTAAAGTTGAAAAAAATTAAAAAAACGAGTCCATTGTCAACCTTGAATTTCCTTTCCTAAATTTACTGTCTTTTTTTTTGTTTTCCTTTCTTCTCACTCTCTCAATTGCAGTCAGAGAGATAGAGGCAGAAATTGAGACAGTTGTGTGTAGTAGGTATGTGTATATTTCCACCCTTTTTCTATAGTACGCAACAAGAACTTTAATTTTTATTTGTATTGTATTGCGTTTTCTTTTCTTTCTGCTTTATATTGGAGTTTTGTTGTCATTATTTTTGTCGTGTATTTATTTGTTTTTTCAATTCTTTTCAAATATAAAAACACTTGTCCTTTTGGCTACACTTGAGTTGTGTTTGTTTTTTCTAATATTTTATTTAATAAAAATTATTTATAACAACAGAAAACAAAAAAATTGAGTACTTATTTGTTCTTTTTGTAAGCAAACACTATCTGGAATTTTATTTACATTTAAAAAAGAGGCTATTATCTAAATATAAAATATTATTTTTTGTGTTATTTTATAAAAAAGGTAGAAAAGTTATTAATTTCTTGGGAATGTCCGTCTTTTTCTTTATTTCATTTGTATGAGAAATTCTGCATAAAACCTTCGTATTTTTATTTTTTTTTTTAAACTAAAGTGTTGCCATCAACTTGTGTCGTTAAGTACATAATTTGTAAAGAATTAAATATGAAATACAGAAAAAAGCGGGTTGTTGTGCATTAAACTCTTAAAACACAAATAAAATTCCGTAATTATTGCTGAAAAATGAAAATGTTTTTTAAGTCTGTAAAGTGCGGTTATTTTTTCCTCATATAGAAACCGTACAGTTTAATGAAATGATTTCAATTAAAATCTTTTAACAAATTAGTGGAGCTGTTAAAATACGAATGCCGCATAAAGTTTAATGTTTTTTGTCCAACTCAGGACAACGTGGCCTTAAAAAAGAAATTCAAAATTGAAGGAATGTGTTTCCTCAGTATGCATATTCCAGCATAAAATTAAAACATTATCCAGCAAGGTTAAACATCTTTAAAACAAAAACATTGAAATACCAGCAAGCATTATTTAAAGATCCATTAATTGCCATTTTGTGCGAGATTGCTAAAATATATTACTAATTTTGAGTAAAAATGATCATGAAAATGGTGTAAAACATGTGAAATGTTGATAGTTTAGAGCAATAAGAAATTCATTACTTTTGTATGAAATTGAAATCTTTATTTGGCTTAGACATAGCCTAGTTATTATGAAATCATTGAATTGACAATGGTAACACTGGCTTCATTTCTAAGATCTTACATTTTCTTCATTTCCTTCTTTTTCATTTTCTTTATTGTTGTTATTTTGTTGTGCCCCTTTTGATTTGTGGCATTATCTGCCATCAACGCTATTGTTGTAATTCGTATTAGATAACAGCAGCAACAATTACAACAAATACAACTAAAAGCATTTGCAATATAATATGCAACACAGTGCATATTTCCTGCTTTACAAGATAGGCCATTAATTGAAACAACGCAAAAAAAAAGGAAAAATGAAAAAAGTAAAAAGTACATACATAACTTGTGCGCGAAATGGAATAATAAAAACAAGAGGAAAAAAATGCTACTCATATTTGCTGCTATAATATATAATGTGTGTTCTCGTATATCATTTATTAATGTCCTCTCATATGCAAAACCTCAGTTTCATACACACATGCATGAACTGAGCCACATAACCAAACCATACATTCAAAAAGAAGAAGACCCCCAAATGGTAAAATTTAATTTTTAAAATATTATGAGAGGGGAGAAATAGAAAACAATAACAATATAACTGCTTACAAATAAATTACTTCTATAAACAATAACAAATTTTAACCTGTATTTGTTGTTTTTTTTTCTGTATAACAGAGCCATTGTTTTCTGCATTTGTATGTGTGCATTGATTCTGTTTTTTTTTTCTTGTTTTTGTTTACATTTGCATATTTATGTCTGGTCTGTTTTGTTTATCATTTAAGCAAAGAAAAACAGAGACGAAAAACACGTTTACATTCAATTATTATCAAAATGAAATTAGTGGGCCAAATTCAAATTAATAAAGAAAAGTAAATGCAAAGCATAATACAAAACAAAAAAAAAAACCAATTAAACATAAATTCATTTGTTTTTGTTATTTCTTTTGATTTAATTTCTCGTTTATTTGAATAAAATAAACTATGTTTTCTTAAATGCTGCGTTTGCATGCATGTGCATACATACACAAAATATATTGTATGCAGCTGTACGAAAAAAACTGTTATTGCTTATCATCCATTCTATTTACGTTTATTATCATTATCATCATTGTCGTCATTATTGTTTATTTTTTCTTTTTTTGGTAGCATGTACTAACACCCATGAGAGATAAAGTTGTTCGGACTTATGCATTAAATACAGTGGGATTAAATACAATAAATTTAACTTAATTGTAAAGAAATAAAAAATAAGTTAATGGAAATCGTAGATGAAAATTCCTGCCGATCTAAACTGTGTGTGTATTCGGCATTATTCAAGAGGTTTGATCCCTATAATCCTTATACCAATCAGAAGAAAACAAAAAGGGTGGGTGCTTTGTTGAAATGTGCACCACAAAAAGTATAATTTTTTTCTTTGAAGCACTATATAACGCTTTACTATATAACGTTTTCTATTAATTAAACAGACGAAAAAAAACTTCCGATGTATGAATCGTTCTTAAAGATTTTTGAATTTATTCGTACGAATGATTTAATTCAATCATTACACTAGAACTGGGCCAAACTATACACATATCTACATACATATGTACATACATGCACACTTGTTTACTGTTGTTGCCTTTTCTTTTTAATAACCGTGCAATAAATCTAGCTTAAATAGCCCACTGTATAACAATAAATCATCAATGATTTGTATGGGTATTGTTTTGATTGAAAAAAAAAGAAAAAAAGAAGAGGAAAAGAGAGCGAAATAAATCAACTGGTAAATTGAATTGCAACACCAGAAAAATAATAACAAAAAGAAAAAAAGAAGTAATAACACGCACTTCCATTATTGTTGTTGTTGGTTATACAAATACAGGTTTCATTAGATTTTGATTACTCATTTTCAATAAACACCACACACGTATGTACATACGTTTTTAGTCTTCTTCTTCAAGAAAAATCAAAAGAAAAAGGCAAGAGAGTATTATTAAAGAGTACAATAAGAAAACAAAATTAAATACAATACAAAAACGAACCAGTTATATTTGTTATTACCTACATATACATAGAAGTTGTTATTGGTTTTATAGAACTTGTTTTGATTTATTTTTTTTTCTTTTTCGTCTACGTTTTGCCTTAGTTATTAGTGAGAAAACTCTCTCCTTTCATGGCTACTTTAACGGTTTTTCAATTAAAACTTTGCCAGACATATTGAATTGTGTGGATGTATGTATGTATTTAGTTGTTGTTATTCTGTACGAGCATAAAATTATTATGGCGCTTTAAAATTGTTGATTTTTTTAGGTTACTTACATATTTATTGTTGTTTTTTGTTATAGAGAAATGAAGAGGGCTCACTTATATTTGGTTGTTGTTTTATTAACCGTATAAAGAGCACTGTTTAAAATGAAATCAAAAATAATTTGTGCTGAATTTGATAAACTCCTATAGCTAGCCACTTGATGTTTGGGGCTGCTTCTACTTACTGTTTATTTTTTCTTCAGTTTTTAATTAATTTTGTATGAAAATCACGAACCATACTTTAATACTATACTTACGTATAGACGGTGTAATTTTATTTTATTTTGCTCCCTTATTAAGTTTTATGCCACGTAAAATCTTTGTTTTTGTTTTTTTGCTGACTGTAGTTGTTGTTTTTCTTTTGTTTTTTGTTGAAAAAAAAAATTACCAAAAAATGTACTTTTACATTTTTGTTCCCTCTCCAGTCATTATTATGTGTTTGTTGTTGTTTGTTTTAAATACAATCACACACACATATATATGTACATACATTATCATTTGTAATTTGTAATTTCAATTACATTAATTAACTTTCGTAACTTTGAAAATTTAAAGATAAAAACATATACACGGACACCAACCACCCACCCATACATGTTTAAATTATCATGTTCATCGTAATAAGAAGTAATGAATGCGAGAGAAGAGGGGAGGCATGTAATGTAAGCATTTGTTTGAATGTTTTTATTTTTAATGTTTGGTTTTGAACTTGTTTTTCCATTATTCTTGTTATTATTATTATTATTCTCTTGTCATTATTATTGTTTTTGTTTTGTTTTTATTCTTATCCCAAGTACATATTTGTTTTGGGTTCTAATCACAAACGCCCCCAATTTAATTGAATTTCCAAATATGTATGTATGTACTCTCGTGTTATCAAATTCAATTCACAATTAAAACGAATTGTTTTGTAAGTTTACAAGTGCATTTTATGATTTATTTTCGTTTCAATTTAAACATTTCAAACAATCAAAATATTTATTTTACAGTTATGTATTTACCACGTCCTTTCTTTTTATCCACAACGCTGGCAATCAAATGTAATTCAATATTGATTTGGATTTATTTGCGGCCTTATTTGTATTGAAGATTTATGATAATTGTATATGTTTCCCATCATGATTTTTTTTAAAAACCCTTGATGGAAAATACAGTAAGTGCTAAAAGTGTGCTCACAGATATGTTTTCAATGTGAATTTAAAATGGGATAATAATTGTTTTCATCTTTATCATAGTAAAGATGCACAATAATTAATTGTTTTTTTTTATTATTTTTCAGATAATGAATGGTGTAATGTAAGTATTTAAATATGTGCAGTATTTAACATGTGTATATTAAGGGCCATTATTACAACTTGCCGTTAACTAAAGGGAGGATTTTAACGGGCAGCTAAATTGTTTTTCATTATTATAAGTGGACAATAAGGTAGAAGTGAGCGTTAAGCTAAAGGGGGGATCATCCTTCCGGTAACTTTTAAAGTGAAGTTTATGTTTGAACTTCAAATTTAAACAAAATGAGCATATACAACAAAAAACGAAACCCGTCGTTGCCACTGTGTTTAAAAAATATTGCGTAATTGTGCAGTTTTTTCGACATTAAAGATGTCTTTAAAGTTCACTTTAGCTAAAGTTACCTTTAACTAAACCCAACTTTAAGTCTATTTAGAAAATATAGTTTTAAAATACGTTATTTAGGAATTTATTTTATTAATATTGTAGATAGGCGAATGATAGTCAAATTTTTTGAACTGTGTAACTTATATCGATTATCTAGTTTTTTTTTGCCAACAGAAATTAGCGTTTTAGTGGCAAATGACTCTCGAAATAACTACGAATGAAATTCAGTGAAATTCCAACTATTTCATGAAAAAATAATTAATTTCCCCACCTTCTATTGAAATAAAATCTAATCTTTATACTTTTTTAAATATTTAAAACGGTTTTAAAATTGTTTCTATAGATGTACACTCCATAATATAATTTAAAAACCATTACATTAGCTCGTAAATTAAATAATTTTCCTCTCCTTTTCTCTTTTATTGCAATTATTTTTTTATGTACAGGTAGGTACGGCAAAGACCTTAAATATCAGGTATTCACATAAAGTTTGTATGCGCAAAAAATGTTGTTTAAATAGAACAGTCAATAACAAAAAAGTTCAACTATAATGAGTTCAACTAATAGTTTAACTCCACAAGAGTTCTCTGGAAAGAGTTATGATATTGTGTTAAAAACTAGCCTTGTAAGAAATATATACAAACGTTTCTGTATTGTATGTTAAATTTTCTGGAAGTCGCACTACCAGACGGAGATTTATAATGATTGAATATATGAAATCTGTGGATGTTTACTCTTATCAATCACTGTAGAGAATATCGTTCGAAAGTGTATGCAATTTTCTTAGGCTTACAACAAAGATTAAACTTCATCATTTCTCTTTCTCCATTTGTTTTTCATTCTTTAGGCTTTTGAAATGGATATATTATGCCGTATCCAGTCCCTTTAATAACCTGATGCTAGCTGCCAACTGGTCTTAGATGCCATAATAGTACTGCACATGTATTCAATGTGTGACCATTTTTTTTTTGTTAAAAATTTCATTGTTTTGCTCAACACTGTACATCCGTATCCATACTGTATTTTTTATTTTAATAAATATCCTTCAGGGTGTGCTGTGGTCTGTAATATTGTATTATTATGGGCGAGGATATGTGCTTGGTCGGTTTCTATAATTTTTTCTCCGCTCAGCTGATGTTTGCCAGTGTCGCCATAAACGTAATTAGTTTTGTAACTGCAAACTAAGCAAAAAAAATCTACAAAAAAAAAAAGAAAATAAAATAAATTTTCTTGTAGAAAAATTTAATTTTGTTTCACAACAAACATTCGCTCGTACATGTGGTCACAAAACAGGAGTAGATGGATGGATAGCCACACGCTAGGGACAGAATTGAATCGAAGACTAGCAAAGGTTGTCTGTCAACTACGTAAAGACAGATGTCTCACATACAAAAAGCAACAAATTAATCAAATAAAGTAAGAGGAGAAACTGATTAACAGGCTACCTGTCACACTTTTAGTGAAATGATTTCACTCTCTAGTCACACAGTCTATCTGTTTGTCTCTTTTTGCTTTATTTGAGGATGATTTAATCGAATGGATGGCAGATTCCTTGTCTCCTTGAGTGTGTGTGTGTTTGGCTTGTTATAATTTCCAAATGAGTCACTCAATTTAATTTTTTTTTTTGGGTTTGTCCGATTTTTCTGCTTTTTTTTTGCTTTTTTTTTTGTAATTGTAAAATTATTGTGTAAAGACAAGACTAATTGCAATTAAAATAAAAATGTTTTTGGTTTTTTTTTTGGGCGTACTGATCACCAGGTGCCCTACTAATTGAAGAAGGATGGCAAAAGGTATGCTAAAGCACGTACAGTACGAGTAATGTAATTTCATACTGATGTAATTGTTATCGAAGCTTGACAAATTTCAATTTGGCTTTTTTATGGTATGGTATGTCATTATCGAATGACATTCAGAATTTTTGTTAATTCTAACGTTGCCTTGCCAAGGATAACTGTGGCTGACCACCTAACCGATTCATTATAATTTAAAACTTTTTCACCTCTCTTTGCCGATATTATCGTTAATATGTTGGCCTTAAATCTATCGATGTATACCATATGGTGTTAAACATTGGCCCAAAAAGCAAATAGGGTTCACACTCATCTGAATTGAATATCTACTGGACCACAGTATTTCGATAATTCTACGAAGGTAATGATGAAAAAGCAAACTCAAATTTTCTTTACATGAACCTCCTAATGTCCCAATTGCATGGAAATGTAAAAATTGTTATTTTAGTTCACATCTCTGAATTGGTATATCGAGTATATTCAGAGAAAACTAATGTCGAAAACATATATCAATTAGCTGACAAAGAAAATTAGACACCGAGAATAGGCACGTCCTTGGCATTTCTGTTGTTAAATTTTTAAAAATGAAAGACTTCTTATTATCAATATACCATACAAACATATATAAGTTCTATTTTCTAAGGAAGTATCTATTTTTAGACCGATACAGGATATTTATTTATATTACAGGATATTGTTATTGCCAACGAAAACAATAAGTAAATTGGACCCACACGTTTTTCAAGTTTTATCTGCTTATTTTAATTTTTTAAGGTGTCAAAAGTCTTTTATGCCTGACCACGTACTTTATTTAATTTTGCTTCATTGTTTTGTCTCCAACAACACAGTCATCTTTGCTTGCCACTCTGTTATGATTATGATAATGATGTTTGTGATGATAATGTTTAGTCATCTGAAGTATTTCTGCTTTTAAATAAAACTACAACAATTTATAACAATTAACCACAATTAAATGAAAAATTCTTTATTTATTTTATGCAAAAAAAAAAAAGAAGAAAATAAACTCAATTGGAAAGGGAAGTTTGAAGACAGTTTTAAATGGCAATGCATTTTGCTTCACACCACACTAGGTCTACATGCGAACAAGTTTTGCTGTTCTTTAATAAAAATATTAAAAATATCGTATTTAAAATTAACATCGCAGCTTGAATTAATTGAAGGTGTACAGAAATAAAATAATTTAAAAAAAATTTTAAATTCAGAGTATTAATGTCGGCCATTAATCGATTTAAATACCTAAAGAAACATTCTTAAATACTTTGTACGACGATTAGAAGTTAAAATCTACAAAGTCAGTATGTGATAGCAACAAACTGCAAATAAGGACATATTTAGACGATTGAGGCGGTCACACAAATCGTGCGATATTTCAAGTTTTTATGTGAAAGAGAGCGAATAGTATAGTCTAAACACTGATAGGAAATACTGATTGAAATTAAGTATTAGCTCATCGTTTTTATTTTATTTTATTTGATTTTTTTTTTCAAAAACCATCGTACTTGATTAGATCAAAGATGCATTTATTTTAATTTATGTTTTCAATTTTACTAATCATGTAAACGCATAAATTGCTATCACAAGATTTTTACTATCATTTTTAACGTACGGATGGAATTCTATAATTTTTCTCACACACGTTCGTTTCTAGCATGTGAAAGCAATGAGAACGATTATCCTATATCGTTCGGCAAACATTCGGCTAATTTTACCATTATCGTATAAATTAGCATTAAGTAGAAATCATGTTGGCAATGCAAATACTTGCATAATCCTGAAAGGATTAATTAATTAAACTAAAAATAATATTTGCTAACATCAATCGCAATTATTTTGTATATTTTCTTAATAATTTCTGTAAATTTAATTAATTTTTGCATTTAAAAAGGCCACTGACATCATAATTAATTACCGTAGAGGGAAATAGAGGGAGAGGGGGAAGTAGGATGTTTGCCTCATCAATTTACATAAACAAAACCGTAACTACAATACAGAATAAAACTCTAGAGAACAGAAATTTTGTTATAAAACCCACAAGGTAGTCACTCTCTCGTTCTCTCTCTCTTACGCACACAAACACTAACAGATGACCACTAAAGAATGAATCGTTTCTGCTGTTGTTGTATTTTTTTTTGTTTTTTGGTTTTTGGTAACGAAATACCTTTAACATTAGGATTTAAGCTGAGAAAAAAGAAAGATGTACCAGGTATAATTTCAAAACTAAAAACAAAAATAACATACAATTTCAGTTTATTCTCTCTCTCTCCCTCTCTCTCTTTCTCTTTTGCTCTGTGGGCCATAAAGTTCTAAAAAAAAAAAACAACGACAATAACAAAAACTAGACAAATCTCTGCACAAAGCAAATTGTAACGAGAAATCAACATGATGAAAAAAAATTAAAACAAAACCGAAATAAATAAATAAACAAACGGTACCAGAGATGGAGAATAATACGTTGGATGTTTAAACAGTTTGGAGGCAGAGTGCTTTACTAACCAGTGTATGAGTAACCCGATACTACCATACATATATGAACAATTTTATAGTCAACTTGTGTTGTTGTTTGCTGTTTCGTATGCCACATTTTTTAAGTTCTATTGTTTTTTTTATTCTTATATTTCGCTTCTATTGGTTTTATTTATGGAATTTTGTTGTTATTGCTTTGTTTTTATTTTATTTTTTTTTTTTGCAAATTTTAAAGTGTGTACACAAACAATTGTGGATAGGCATTTTGAATAATCTTATACTCAAAAAATTTATTTCGTGATATTATAAAAATTCCCTTTAATTTTTTTATTGTAATTCGTATTTCGGGTGCATTGTCATCCTTTAACCACATTTTCAAGGTATGCTATAGAGCGGACGCACACGAAAACTTAAGATTTATCATATTGTCCACTGGTATAATGCAATAATTAGAATTTTGTGTACATTCTTTAACAGTATCCATTAGCATTGCCTCTAAAGCAGAGTGTGGCCAATTTAGAGTGCACGTTACGTTTAATGTGCTTGATGTCTAATAAAAGATACTGAAGAATGTTATGTATTTTTAGCGTTTTTACCACATATTTTCGTTGCAGCTTTTTCTCACTATACAATACCCTGACATCAACATCAAGCAACCAACAACAACAACAGAAACAAGATTAAGCCAAGAAGGCAACCACTAAGCATTTGTGTTTTTATTTCTATTTTTTTTTTAAATTTTTTTTGTTACGTACATATGGACGTACTCGAATGTGTATAACGTACCATCTATTTAAGTACGTTTCGTTGCCTTTATTTTGAATTTTAATAATTATTTTCATGCACTTTTATTCCGCTTTGCATGATGTTTTGGTATTAAAAGTGGCTGAATTGCTGGCTGGTTGGTTGGTTGTTTGGTTCGCATTCGATGGCTGGCGTTTTTTCCATTTGTAACCGTAAATGTATTAAAAATAGCTGAAAAAAGCCAACAGGTTTCTGACTAATCGTCGTTGCATTTTCTAACATTATGGCCAACGTCTAATTTTGGTTATTCGTTGTTGAAAAAGCAAAAAATTGTGTTCGTATTTGTATTAGTAATAAAAAGTAAAGGGGAAGTAATGCAACACCGCAACAAAATGGTGTATTTGGGTTTGGAAATGAAAATTCATCGTTGATCGAAAAGAAACCTAAAGGCACAGATCGAAGTTGTAATAGTTATCGTTCACGGTTCCAATACGTTTCGGTATGTTTAATGTCAATAATAATTGAATTTAAAACTCTTTTTTAAATTTATTGCTGCCAATATTAAAAGGATGTAAAATAGATTAAAGATTTCTACAATTTAGAGATAAAGACTATTGCTGAAATGCTTAAGGGTAGAATTAAAATTGAAATGCCTCACCTACACCGACAAATACACAAAAAAACCGAATTATAAATCTGAGAGTAATTACAGAGTTAGCTTGTCTTTTAAACAATAATTGTCATAGCTGTTACACAAGAAACCAATTCCCTTTTTTTACTTTATAATCAACATTGACGTATAAGTAGCTCTTCGCTCTCTGCTGCATTAACCTCTGAAGGGTGAACTCTCATAAAATGTAATTTTGCTCCAAAAAAAACAAAAACATTTTAAGAGTGGATCTTTAGCACATATTTCCTCTCTTGTTTCTGCCTTTGAGTTTACTTTTCTTGTTATAATGTAACTGTGTAAGTTTTTGTGCTAGTGTGTGCTGTGGTATCAAGTACCTCTCTGAGTATCATATACCCTATGGTACACACAAATTTGTATATTTTATGAATGAATCAGACTGGAAAATAACCTCTTACTACTGTTATTTGTTTTTGTTTTTCGCTATTGCTATTTTTATTTTCGGTATGCATATGTAACCGTGCGTATGTATGTGTATGTTGCTAAAATATTCACAATTTGACACTAAAATCTGCACGTCAAGTGCAATAACGTTGCTGTCAAATACATTGTCCTGCCCTTTTTTGCTGTTTGTTTTGATCTCATTCTGCAATCACATTTGACGCTACAAGTGTCGCGCAGCAATCAACTGTTCACTTTCCATTATGTTGCGCGGCTAAGGTGACAATTGTAAAATTGATGATCAACTCTTTTATTGTTATTGTTCCTGTTGTTTTGAATATGAATAATAAATATGCATTTCTATATGAACAATGCTAATTTTAGCGTTTATTTTTAATTGTGAATAAGCGCTTGATCTATCAATATTGGAGTCTATTTACTGTGGTATTTTATGGTATTTTTTCCAGAGTTATATTTAAAAAATTTGTTGGAAAGGGATCAGAACTTGAAGATTATAAAATAGCAATTCCAACATTAAAATAGGTTGTACTTCCATGTGTGTACATACGTATGTACATTTGGAGCCAACATTTTTATTGTTTTGGACAATAATAATAAAACACAAATATAGTCTAATGGATTCAGAACAGGCAGGCAGACACATGTTTGTGCTTAAATAAACAAAAATATTTTTAAACAAAAACAAAAAAAAGAGGAGAAAAAAAATTATATATTTTGTATAATTGTTTAGACTGTATACAAACTGATGAAATATTATACAATACACTCAATATATAACACTGTTGTGAATTTAGAAAATATTTTTTTAAAATATTCGTAAAGTTTTATCTCGTTTGATTGCAATGTGATAGAATTACATGGTATGTCTATAATTTATAAAAAATTTGACATTTCAAACGGGAATGGCTGAAATATAATTGTTTGTTGTGGGCTGACATCTGCAAGTATGTAATTCAACCTGAAATTTATTCCATATCACTCATTACAGATCACTATCAATAGTTCAGAAGTAGATAACCCATTACAATATCATCGTTTCAATGATATTCGGACTAGAATAATAAAATGTTGATCGAACACGCATTGAGTTAAAGTGAATATAATACAGATACCATAACGAAAATTATATTTCTCTATAGCAATTTATTAGAAATCAAAACTTTCATTGAAATGTTTCACGATAGTAAAATTTTCTGGAGAAAATAAATCGATAGAAAACGTATCGATGTCTACAGCTTTCGTATTGAAGACTTATCAAGAACTATAATTTGTATTGGTCGCTCAGGAAGTTGCTGTAGTTTATTAGGCAGTGTGTTGATTTATTAGACGTCTCGATCAAAATGAAATACATATAAAAAAATATTTCTGCGGTGACTTCTTTTCTTTTGTTTCAGAGTAAATAAAATTACCATGAGAAATTTTTCAAAAATTTGCAGTTCAGAGTTGACTTTAAACTCTATGTCCCGCTATTCATGGATAAAAATAACACACGGAATCCTAACAGAAGATTTGTAATGAGAATGTACGTTAACTAGTAACACGGTTAAATATTTAATTTTAATTACGTAGTTAGTAAATTAATATCAGAAGTCGTGAACTTGTGTATAAAATGATTGCTGGGTTACAACAAACACACTGAACCGTTAATAGCAATGGCGATAAAAGCAAATAAAAACACTAGTGTTATGCTGCTATTAGTTCACAAAATATCGTTGAGGTTCTCTTAAGAATCTGATAAAGAAAGCAGAAAAAACAGAGCATATTTTAGGGTGCTGCTCTATTTTTAACAAATAGAATAACACAGAAATAATTCCATTGTGTCGACAGATAGAGACAGATGGCACTGGAAATCGAACATAAAAAAACCAAATTTTATTGTGAAGCAAATAATACCACTTAAGGTATAAACACATAGACGACAGAGACAGCAGTTCGGCAGCTCGACAGAAAATTCCGTCTGTCGTCTACGTGTTTATGCCTTTAATTTTACGTTGAAAGAAATTGAAAAATCAAAATAATAGCAAAAATAGAACATAAAAATAAATAAAGTAATATAGAAATAAATAAACAAATAAAACATACAGAAATATATCAATACAAAAACAAGCTTCATGTATGTGGCTTCACTAATGGAGCAAGTATTTTTTTAAATTTTAAAAATTATTAAATTAATCTCCGCATTCCGAGAAATTATTCCTTTTACAAATTTATTGTTGTATTCATAAAAAACAGCCACCGTATCCTAATACAACACACACTCTTAACCGTTAATAGCAATGGCACAACTCAATCATTCGTTTGCTCTCCGCTGGTACATTCATTCACCTGCATTTTTGTTTTCTATTGAAAAGTTATGAAAAAAAGGGAAAACCGTTAAGAAAAGTAAATAAAAATAATTAAATGCCAGCTGTGAGAAAAAGTTAAGAAAACAAAACCAAAAAAACAGCAATAAAAACGAAAACAATTGTCGATTGTGTGTTTGGTTTCTAATATCAAACGCTTTGTAATCTAATCACTGGAAATCGAACATAAAAACCAAATTTTATTGTGAAGCAAATAATACCACTTAGTCAAGTCAATTAGGGGTTTGGGAATTTGCAAGGAAAGAACTGAAAATATGAAAATATTGCTGGGGTTAATTAAAAATTTTTCGTTGAAATCTTATTCAATGAGTTTGTGAAGTCGTAACTCACCTCTTTGACTTTCATACTTCAGTTTCTAATTGCCTAGATTCTAACCACTTAAATCATTCCAAATAATTTCAATGTTTTCCTTTTTCGTTTACTTCTCTTTATTAAAAAAAATTTGTTTCCTGTCATGAGATATAAAACTTAATTGTTTGCCTTAAAATATAGCACCTTGTCTCCTTAACTTATTTACTTTGTATATGATGTTTTAGTATCACTTACATTCTGGGTGTATTGGGCACCATGACTTTGAGTAGACCTGGAATTACTTCCGCTTGTATGGTACCATAACCTACTCGCTCACCATCCACTGTTATAATGCCCTCTTCATCCTGCGGTTCTATGCGGAAAGCCGTAACCGGCACTACTTGTATGTGGCTGGTGGGAGCATCTGATAAATGGGTGCCAGAACTCATATTTAAAAGGAACTGCATTAACTGACCACGACTTATACCGGCTCTTATGATAACCAAGTATATAATGCCATCGTTCAATTTCGAATCAGGAGCAAATAGGCAGTCAGTAGTCAAATGTGTTGTATAGGCAGCTTGAACCAAAACAAATTCACCCTCTTCTGTTATCCAATCGGACGTAAGTGATTTATCCAGTGCGGGTATAGAAGATTGCAAGGCACGATTGTTATATTCAGCATTGGCCTGTTCAATTTTGCTTAAGATACTGTTGGTAGTGCTGCGATTAGATCTGAGGCTTTGGCCAGCCAAGGAATAATAGGCGGTACGACGTGATACGGCCGAGTGCCAACTGTCAACATTCGTTTTATAACTTATAATATCAGCAAATTCTTCATTGTCACCTGCAGGCAATTCTTCATCACCCACAACATCGTTGAATTCTTCATTATCATCGTCTACAGCGTCATGGAAACGTCTTAAAATGGAACAGGGTTTTGGTTCTTGTGTGCTGGTTACAACTTCCGAGGAATTTTCCTTTTTTCGCCAGGGCAGATAAGAAACTTTACCCTTGTAGGTTCTTAGGCGCACTAAACGATGTATGGACCACAACGTAAAACGTTGGGCTCCTATAGATCTTAGCTTTTCACTTTCTATGTCAATATCGGCTATAATACCCCAGCCCACCGAGAGAAACGAGAACATTTCGGTTATATTGCCTTTGGCTTTAAGTTCTACTCTTACCACATCCATTGGAGCACTACGGCCTGATATACACATCAAAGTAGCATTGACGATGGGTTTGGGTTCGTAAGGCTCATCGTAGACGTAAGCTATGCTCTTGGCCAAGCCATTACCGGAACCACAAGGCACTATACCCACTGGCAATTTGCTTGCGATTGTACGCCAATCCGGCCTTTCTAATATGCCATTTATCACCTCGTAAAGTAAACCATCACCTGATGCCACTACTATACCCGAATATTTTTGCACAAGATCTTTACGCTGCTTGACAAATTCTCGGGCGAAATTGGGATGTGTAGTAACCACTAACTCGTATTGAACCTCGGCTTCTTTGAGCACAGGAGACATTTGTTTCTGAAACATTTCTCGCCCTTTGCCCTTGCCCGATTTGGGGTTTAGTAGTATAAGCAACGGTTTAGGGTCCATGACTATTTCCTCCTCTAGGCTCTTATTGAATTTAATAGCGTCACGCCAACGTTCAGCGGATTTTAGATTCTCTTCGTATTTGAGGAAAGAACGAAAACGTAAAATTCTTACAGTTCTCATGCGCCTCGGAGGCTTGTCTTTCTTAACATAAGCGTAGATGTAAAGGTAGGCCGAAATATCCTTTTGTTCTCGGTTCACAGCACTTTGTTGGTCCTCCTTGTCTTCATCACTCAAACGTTTGCAGGAACTTAAACCTCCTGGTGTGCGTTTCTTTAATTTGGAACCACATAAACTACCCACAATATCCTCGAGTCGTATTAACTGTTCTGTTATTTGATCGTCTTCTGGTGTTTCACGCCTTAAATAGATGCCAGTACCATTCAGCTGGACTTGTATTTTTAGATTATGTTTCTTTTTCGAACTGTGGTTAATGTAGAAGTTCTCAGTTAATTCTATAGCTTCTCCGGGATTTGATGAACTGCGTATTAATAGAGACGGCGGCTGAATGGTACTGCCGCTACTGTGGTTACTAATATTCGAGTTGAAATTATTGTTTCCATATGTTTCGGCAGCAGTCATTGTTCTTTCGTCGTTGTATCACTCTAGCTTTCTTGGTTGTCTGTATGGAAAGAGAGGGAATTACCAAGAGTTTATAATTACAAAATTTGTCATGACAGAACGAAAGAAAGAAATTTTCTTTGTTTTATCACTTACCTGTGTTGTAAGAGTAAATAATTATTATTTGTTTTTGCAAACAGACTATTTTACGTTCCCTCCCGTCTTAATGGTTGATGTGTTAGTCGTTCCTTTACTGGCAAATGTTCATTTCGAACTAAAAATTAAAATAGAAAACAACACAATCAACTTTTTTTATTTTATTTTATCAATTCTTTTAAATATTGAAGTAAAGTGTTTATCAGTTATTTTGTGTTTGTTTTTGTTTCTATTTTCGTATTTTACCAATAACTGTTTAATACGAGTAAAAATAGTCGTTTCGCCCTTCGTACACGCTACAGGTATAGAGAGTTAATATGATCAATTTAAGAGGTTCAGTTAAATATTTCTGGCAAATATTTACTTTTAAAAGCTTTAAAAATGTTTCAAAATAATTTCAAAATCAATTAAATGTAACAACTGCACAATTTTGGTAATTTTTTGTCTACCAACTATTTTTCCTTATGATTTTGTACATTTTTATTTAATTTTTTTCTTTGCCAGCTGAGCTAATCAAAATATTCACTAAATAACGCTGATCGCTTAACGCTTCTGTTGTAAAGATAAATTGTCAACGCCACATTGTTTCTTTTGTTAAAATTTATTCGCATAAAATTGTTGTTGTTGATGAGCAGTTACCAAAAACTCAGTAAATTTTTATGGACAATTGAACATAACTATGTGTTGGATGTGTCATAAATCTCATTTGTTGTTGTTGTAGAATGTGTAAACACTGTTATTGGTACTGTTTGTATTACACATTTTCTCTCTACACATTTCTGAAGAGTATAGGCAGGTATATACATGCATATAATCCTCTTAGAGCAAAACTCTTTGATTACAAGACATAAGAAGAAGCAGACGTAAAATCATTGAAATAAAGAATGACTTCATAAATTAAATGTCATTAATTTGTATTTTTAATTATAAAATTAAACCTGATTTTGTGGAATTTTTTATTTTATTTATTTATTTTTTTTTGTTTAATTTTAACTCTCATAAAACAAATAAAAAAATTTTGTTTAAATATCAGTACGTTTAACAAAACAAAAAAAAAAACAAAAAAAACGCCATCTTTGTAAGCGTATAAGTAGCGACAATTAAATGTCTTATAAGCCATGATACAAACGACGGTTTAATAATTATTACCTTCTTTTTTCCAGTATTTTTGTGTTCTTATCAGCCAGGTTAACAACTATTTTGTTTGAATTTTTAAACTCTTTTTAAGTCGTTTTAAATAAATTGTCAATTTTTAGTTTTCTTTTTCTGATTATTCAATGAAATTTTTTATCAATATTGTGACATTTATTGTCGCAATCGTTGTTTTTGTTTTTTTTTCTCGTTTTCTCGTCACTTTGAACAGGTTTAGACCTTGTCCACCACCAACAATAGCGATCATAAACGATAAGAGCGACGATCACAGCCAAAATAGCCAGCCAGCTAGTAAGTGGTACTGCAGAATTATGGTGTTACCAATACGAGATTGCACAAGCTGTAGTTTTTTTTCTTCTTATTTTATTATAATTTCTTCGATATTATGTAGTCCATATGTATGTATATGTATGTTATTTTATTCAATTTTATTATTTTATGTTTCCGTATTATAGTCGTAAACAGTAGTTGCACTTTATTAATTTGTTGTTGTGTGTTCGAACGTTCATGCGTTTTTACCACCTCTGCTCTGGACAGCTGATTACAAACTGAGTTCAAACCATAATAAAAAATAAAATAAATGAATAAAAGCTTTTATTTTGTTTGTTTATTTATTTTTATATCATTATTATCTGTGTTTATGCTTGAGATTTTGTTTACACTCTCCAAAAAGTCTCTTTAACACAATTATACGTTTAAGCGTTTTTTATAAAAATTATAGCGTTTTTAACAAAGAATTCATTAAAATTTGTAATTCTACTTTTTAAAATTTCTCATGTTTATTAAACATAAACTTGTCTTGATCGCTTACCCAATTAAACTGTGCCTAAACAGTAAAACATCAGAAATGTATTGGGTTTTCTGCACGCAGTCGATTATAACACCATTTCATCAATTTTATTTTATATATCACCATTAATTTAAGTTAATTACAAATTTTTTACCTGATAATTGCCAAAAGAAAACTTAAAATAAAAAAAGTTTAGCGTTGAGGCACTGATTTCTGTATGCCAATAATATAAAAAGTCGTTTTTGGTTTAAAATTTTCGCCAACACTGCTTGTGCTTACGCTCATTTAATTTGTTTTAATTTTTAAATAAATTCACTCTTTAAAACACTCTCTTGCTCTCTGCTCTTAATAATTTCCTCTTGACGTTGTTAATTTGTTAAGTTTTAAATCTACTTTCAATGTATAGAATACAGTGTATACTTAACCACTTCACAACATTCTTAAATTCACAATAATTTTAAACCTTTGGACTTAATTGTTTTGATTCATCAAATAAAGATTTAATTGTTTCTGTCTCTTCTTTATCTTCTTCATTTAAATATTCAAGAGATTGTCAACGAGATGTCATACGTTTAAACTCCAGTGAAGTGTTCTTTTAATTCGAGCCTAAACCTTTGTGTAGGAGATTTTCTTTGCATGTGTGTTCTTAACTCGTTTGTTTGTTGCCAAAATATTACAATTCTGTTATTGACTTCCAATACTACGCATAAAATAAACAATTAAATACTAGTTATTATTGTTATTTTGTTGTATTATTGTTATTGTTTACATTTTATTTTTGTATTTATCATGTCATTGTTGTTATTTGTATTTATTCCCATACACTCGGATTTAATATCAATCGTCTACCAACTATTTAAAAAAAGAACAAAACATCAAACAATAATTATTCTCTTGAATGATTTTTTTTTTCATTTTCAGTTGAGATTTGCATTTTCTTTGTTTGGTTGTTGAAACATTGAAAATAGTATAACGTATCTATTCGTTAACGTTCGTCAATTAATTATTACGTTAATCTAATAAAATACATTTGTTATTTACTTATGATACAATGCGTATCGAAAGTAAGCGTCCAGTATTGAAAGGTAAATAAAATTAAATTTATATTTTTGAATATATTGCGTTACTACGTTTTTTGTATTAAAATTTCCGAAGTCCTATGGCGCTAAAATTTTATAGAAAATATGCCAAATTTATTTGTATACTCTTTATTTGGAGTACTCTTAAATGATACTTGGAGCTTGACCGCTCAAGCAGGGAAAGATTTAATGCACATAAGCATGACATATTTAATTTATGATTTTATATACTATTTTTTAAATATAAAATTTGATAATAAAAGTCGTAAAATTTGTATTTCTTTTTTTTTCAATTTTGTTTGCCACTGTCGTTAATTTGCATATTCATTTGTTGTTGTTATTTTATAATGTCATAAAATTTCATTCATTATTTCTTTATTCTTTACATGTGCGAGCTTATTTAAACCCTGTAATGCACAACATCGCTTTTAACTGTCGCAGTTTTTATGAATTTTAAATTTTCTCATGATTCACATGAAGAGAGTGATTTCATTATATTAATTTTTATGATTGCATAAAGCAATAGTGCTTAGAGCTACCGTTAGAAAACCATTTGGCAACATAGTCACCAGGTATTTTCGAAATTCTTTAAATGTTGCTTAATTAATTACAAATTAATTACTTAATTAATCACAAAATTATAAATGTTGTCGTTGCAATACAAATGTCAATGATGTTGACATCGCATCTTTGACGCTTTTGTGAGAGAAAATGGTGAAAGACAGTTAGACTGAAAGAATAATAGCATTGCGATAAAATGTCAGAGTGTTGTTAAATATTTTCTTTAATTGCCGTGACATTGGGCGTAGTGATTTGTTACTCCAAGGGCCATCATTACAACTTGCCGTTAACTAAAGGGAGGATTTTAACTCTTATAAGTGGCTTATTATATGGAACTAAAGGTACTTTTAACTGAACCTAAGTTTAACGGCAAGTTGTAATAATGGCCCTAATGGAGCTTTTATTATGATAATGGATACACCGGATCGTTATCTAGTTACCTACTAAACGCAGTGTCTGATTTTTTTAATGAATTTTTTTGTAGATGTATGACTAACTTGCTAACATATCTCTTCTATAAATTTTTTAAAAAGTCATAAAAATAATAGCACTATAGATAGATACTTGTTTGACATAACATTATGATTAATTATCAATTTAAAGAAAAACTTATCGAAAAATATCGATAAAAATTAAACAAATATAATAATATTATGAAATACAGGCTATAGGGTATACGGAAAACATTTAAGTCTCTGTGGCTACAAAGCTCTGCATGTGAATTGCCCCTTTTGTTCAGGCACAATGCAAACAAAATTCTAGTTTAAGTTGGAAATCTTTTTTTAAAATGCGTTCAGCATGCGATTCTAATCAAATCCATTTTGTAAACATTGAGAAGTGGGAATATTTTCTTTTTTTTTGCTTTAATGCAATGCAATTCCGTAGTAATTCCGTTTGCGATAACATTTATTAAATATTGTATAATAATTACGTAGATGTTTAATTAATATTAAAAATTTTATATTTTTTTGTTTTCTTTTTTATTTATTGATTCTTTCTTTCACTATTTTTTAATGTTTTGTTTATTTCGTCACCTAATTTGTTTACATTATAGTACAGTGTATTCAAATCCACACAGTATACAGCGTATATGAAAAGTAGTCGTAACACCCGACCGTGAGGTCACCTGTTTTGGAATTCTTGATACCTTGGATATATAGTGGGATACTTGGAGCAAATCCAATATCGACTATCCTCCCCAGACACTATTTACTGCATTCTATGAGGGACACTTTAAGCTACAATTTGTATATAGTGGGACATCTCCAGCGAGTCACATTTTTCCACAATATCCATCATCATTCATCGCTACTTTCATATGATTTTTGAGCCAAATATGCAATCGTATACACTTTGGTGATTTAATTATATGGTGTGATCTGTACGTGACAGTGTAAAACATTTTTTCAAATATGCAAATGTCATCATGACCATTAAAATGTACAATCAAACTTACATTTACTAAATGTCATCACGCATATGTCTTAACCTTTCTTTCTTTTTTCCTGTATTTAAAATACTTTTTTAAAATTAATAATATTGATTTTTTAGCCTCAAATAGTAATTTATTTCCGTGGTAATTGGAAAAAACCTTTTACTAAGTTTAAGGGTACAGGTAATGCCCTTTTTAGATTATCAAGTCTCAGAGACTTTTTCTGAGATTAGTTAAACGCTTCGTGAATTTCTGTGAGAATCAAGGAAAATTCATAAAATATTAAAAATTGTGTTAAAACAAAATAATTCGTGTAAAAAAACTATTTTTTTTCCTTTTAACACCTGTTAAATCAAATGCGTGCAAATAAAATCATGAAATAAGAAAATCAGGAGATTTTTAAAATTCCAAAAGTCGTTTTAAACAAATTTTTTTAGTCGCCAGAATAAAATTCTTCAAGAATATCACTTAAATAAACTTGATTCTTAAATAAATCAGAATTTTAGACTGGTCTATAGGTCTGAAATGAAAAGACCGGTTTGGACCAGCCTAACCCAATCCAGGTCAGCCCAGACATCTCGAACAAAACGAAATACATATGAAAAATACTTCTTCAGCGATTTTCCCTCAGCAGGTTTTTTTATTAAAAATTCTAAGTGTGAGTATAATTGCCATGAAAAGTTTCTCGAAAAAGGGACTTTAAACTGTATGATCCCGCCACCCATGGGTTAACGCATAAATTTTTCACTTTGTTGTGAATTTACACAAATAAGGATTAAGGAAGCATAAGGGAATTAATATTTTGTATAAAATTCTATTCGAAAACTCTCACAGTTACATTGTGTCGTCTGTTTATTAGTAAAAGTGTAACTCAAGCTTATAAATATTTTTGTTATTTGTTGTAGGTTGTTTAAATACAATTTAATAAATTTAACCTGTTACATGGTAGTTTTTTGCTTTTTTCATTAAGTTTTTATGTGAGGATAAGAGTATAACTCTTTAAAATATATTTCTCCATTGAAAAATGTTTTTCCTTTTAAAATTAAAATAAATATTACTTGCAATAAATTTTGTATTTAAATTTATGAAAATAAATATTTATATTGCTTTACATTTCTGTTTTATCTAACAATCACACTGAAAGAAATATTCTAAGGCAATCATATTCAATTCTTCAATCGTTTATCTTATTTTTGTTTTCTCAGTGTATTAACGCTCATCGTTTACAATAGTTTTTGTTTTTGTTTAATTTATATAACATTTCGTTCGTGTCTATTTGTTTCTATTTTTTTTCTTTTTATTTTAAAAGCATTTATTATTTAGTCAGCCATTAGAAAAATCACACAAACACTAATACGTCATCAAGAGTGTGTTGGAATAATAATAAAAACAAGAAAATATTTTCCATCAACGACGTTAATTTTTCAGACTTAAAATATTCGTTTATCTTTTTAAAGTGATTTATAAAACATGAAAAGGTTTTTCTTAAACCATTTCGATTAATTTTGAAGCATTAAAAATAATTTTTATAAAATGTCGAAAAGCTAAATTGGCCAAAGTTAATAACGATGGGAGAAAGTGATTCATGTATTCAATGGTGGAGAATGGCTAACTACATACTAACGACATGATTTATTATCATTTTAATGATTTTTTTTTTGTAATGTAATCTGCATGTCTTTAATCTTTCATACAGTGCGGTATAAAAGATACTTAATGTACAATGCGGTTGTTAATCCATTCTGCAATAAGGGGAATTAGACTTATAAACCTGATTAGTCTATCCTGAATAAAATTTATAGACTATTGCCTTGTTTGGAGGCAATATGCTTTTAAAATATTTATTTTAGGAGTGTCTCATACAAATCAGTGGAGGCTACTGCACAATGTGCAACAGTTTTTCGGAGCTGAGAGA
Source organism: Sarcophaga bullata (assembly GCA_005959815.1). Classification (NCBI taxonomy): domain Eukaryota; kingdom Metazoa; phylum Arthropoda; class Insecta; order Diptera; family Sarcophagidae; genus Sarcophaga; species Sarcophaga bullata. The sequence continues at coordinate 142,320 of QOCX01000336.1, read as the reverse complement.
ACAATGTCAGAAGATTTAAGATTCCAAAGAAATTGAACTAACTAAACCTATTACATTATGCCTAATAGCCGCATAGTGCATCTTCTCACCTTAGATATTTTTCTAAATTTAGAATTACCTCGTTTATGTACATTTTTGTATACCACTATGTTCGTACAAATTAATTGTCAACCGTTAGCATAGAATTCTACGCATTATTAATGGATTTATAAAAAGACAACCTGACCTACATTTCCTTTGTTTTTTTCCTCATACTTTTTATTGAATTTTGCGTTTGGTTTAAAGGATATTTTTCGTGGTGTAAGTTCTGTATTTTTAACATTACATTTGATATTCATTTCCCTATGTTTTCTTTTAGGCAGTTTGTCGGCCAAGGTTATTTACTCACTAACATGTTTTTTTTTGTTTTTTATTTTGTTTTTTACCAAAATTAAAATATTCATGCCACAGGCGTTTTTTTGTTTACTATTTTATTTTATTTGTTATTTTATTTATTTGCTGTGGTTTTATTGTTTAAGCCACTACCAAAAACAGAAAAAAAGACCAATTATTACCTTAAACAAGCCAACAATTGCTGGCACTGGCACAGGTACATCTTTTTTTTTTTTGTTAACCGGCGGCTTTAATTTGTTTTTAAGTGTTTTGTTGTTTCGAATTCTTCACACACACACACACATATCGCCTTTAGAATTTGGGTCATTACCGCCACAAATATTTCTTTGTTGTTGTTCTCTTTTTCTTTTCTTCTCACACTCACTATGCTCTTTACGAGTATATACAGATTTAGATTTATGTATGTATGTACACATATTGATACCGTTATATTATTGTTAATTTTAAGGATTACACATCACTTTCTATTTAAAGTGAGAGCAGTTAACAAGTGTTGTTAATGCGGAAATTTATTTAAATGAAAACACAAAAACAAGACACAATTATTGTTATAAATAGAGATTTAAAAATGACAGAATATAAAATTAAATAAAAAAAAACATTAAATTAATTTCTTGCTATACAGTGGGTATCAAACGTTGACACATTTTACTCTTAAAAATTATGTTTCAATTAATAGTAATTGCAGCTGCTATTGCGATTCTGTTGATGATTACTGTCTCTTCTTTGTCATGTGAAAAAGAGCATCATTCTAAACAAACGTCTCACTGCATTGCTTAGAGTCAAGCTCAGAAATTTCTAAGGACGAAGTTTAAACGAATTTAATTCACATTATCTTGCCCGTCAATTGACATTTAAAGGACGAAAAATGACTTGTTTTGTAAAACGTTGCTGTTGAATCATATTTTTCGAATTCGAAATTAAAATGTCGTCATAAATATTTTTATTCTAATACTCTTTTCTCTTTTCAGATTCTCAATGAATTAATATTTAATATCAAATATATTTTCCTTCAATAAACTAAAAAACCAAGGAAATAACAAGAGATCATGTTAAATATTTATTGAATTTCAAAAACAAAAAATAGGAAACTATTTACAACGTTTCTGCTGTTGGTAATTATCCTAAAAACAAAAGTACAGAAGCAGCAGAGTAACAATACAAAAATTACACTTCCAAACAGTTCCATTATCATATACTAGAGCAAAAGCAAATAAAATCATTGACCGACGGTACCGCAAATAACATTTTAAGATATTAAAAACATTTGGCAATGACCCTGACAACTGCCAGTGCTACAACAGCCAATAACACACAGGAACCCTTAAGCAGTAGTAAGAAAATGGAAGTTAAATGTACGCCAGTTACTGTTACTACTGAAGAAAATTTACCCACCTCCGAAATGGATTTATTAGCAAAATTGGAAGCAGCTAATAAATTAATTGAAAGCGATGCAAAATCTTTGAATTCGTTGCATTCCACACACAGTCGTAAAAATTCCGACACAAGTCAGATATCAATAAGTGAGTCAAGTGAGTATCAATATTTGTTGTTTGTTTGTTTTTTTATTGTGTCCTTTTGACTTTTTGTTTGCTAGATGGCAATTCTTTAGCTGAGGAAGATGTTTGGAACACCTGGTACAACATATGCAGTGATTGGGAAGGCGCTTTAAAACGTAAAAATCCCTGTGTACGAGAATTTGTACGACGTGGCGTACCAAGTCATTTCAGGTATTTTAATTTTCACACAAAACAAAAATAAAAACAAAAAAGAAGCGATTTGCATAGAACATATTATTTATTTTATCCAGAACTATTGTTTGGCAACAATTGTGCGGTGCCAAAGATGCCGACAAGAAACAATATGCCGAATACATTAAAGCCACTTCGGCTTGCGAGAAAGTTATAAGACGTGATATTGCCCGTACTTATCCGGAAGTGGATTTTTTCAAAGAAAAAGATGGTCCTGGCCAAGAAGCTTTGTTTAATGTTATCAAAGCCTATTCTTTACATGATCGTGAAGTCGGGTATTGTCAGGGTTCTGGCTTTATTGTTGGCCTTTTACTGATGAATATGCCTGAGGAAGAGGCTTTTGCCGTACTGGTACAAATAATGCAACAACATCGAATGCGTGACATGTTTAAGCCATCAATGTCAGAATTGGGTTTGTGCATGTATCAATTGGAGAATTTGCTGCAGGAACAAATACCTGAAATGTATATACACTTCCAACAACAGGTGAGGCCATAACTGATTTCAAATTGAAACGTTTGCATAATATTGAATGTGCCTCAAAGTCTCCCTATGCTTAGTTCTATATCCTTTTTTGTAAAATGATGACAAGAATCTCTCGAAATAATTTCAAGTTAATCTAACTTAAATTGTTCGTTGTTCATTGGTTGTTCTACAAATGAAATTTAGTGTTGTTTACTAGCGAGTAGAATCTTTCGTTCCTCCAAAAGGAGACACCTTAAAGCGTATAGAGAAATGTCTTGATGAAATGTCTTGGCAGAAACGATGCAAATATTCAACATCACCCATAATCTATTTAAATTTCTCCATTTGAATTTCTTCTTCTTCTTCTTTTTTTTTAAGTAACACGTTTTCTATTTTATTTATGCTCTCAGGCTTTCCAAACAACCATGTATGCTTCCAGTTGGTTCCTTACACTGTATACAACCTCTTTAAATTTAAATATTTCATCACGCATAATGGATGTTTTCCTAAGCGAAGGTATGGAATTTATATTCAAAGTCGCCTTGGCACTACTCCTTTTGGGAAAGGACACCATACTGACTTTGGATATGGAAGCCATGTTAAAATTCTTCCAAAAAGAATTACCCAAAAAAGTAGAAGCCGATCCAGAAGCTTTCTTCCAATTGGCGTATTCCATTAAAATCAATACGAAACGAATGAAGAAAATGGAAAAAGAATATCAAGATGTCAAAAAGAAAGAACAAGAAGAAATGGTTGAATTGAGACGTTTAAGAAGAGAGAATCGTTTGCTAAAACAACGTAACGAACTTTTAGAGGCTGAGTCAGCTGAATTGGCTGACCGTTTGGTTAGAGGTCAAGTGTCAAGAGCTGAAGAGGAGGAAACAAGGCAAGTAAACAAATATTATTTTGTTTTATTTATTAATTTTTTTTTTTTATTTTTTGTTCATTTTAATATTCATTTAATGTTATTTTAAAACTATTTTAGCTTTGCTATACAAACTGAACTCATGCAGTTGAGACGT
>QOCX01000336.1:71019-138677 GCA_005959815.1 Sarcophaga bullata | reverse complement strand
ATTTCCCACCAACTAGAGAATGCCAATGAAGAAGTACGGGGTTTAAGTTTACGTTTGCAGGAAAATGTAAGTTTCCTTAACAAAAGCACTCATATTTAAATTAAATTTTATTATAATTTTTCTTTTTGAAATCCTTTAAATCCACTCCCTTTAAAAACCTTAAACGAAAAATGTCATCATCAATCCTGTTAAGTTTTCTATTTTTCTTTTGTGCTCACACACTCATCATGCTGTATCTAATCACTTACTCACTCACTTATATACATACTTATATATTATTTTAATATACAATATAATTCTCTGGATAATGGCTAAAATAATTTTCTGTTTTGTTTCTCCCCCTTTTTTGTGTGCATAAATTATTTCTTTTGTTTTTTCGTTTTAAATAATAAAAATATGTTTAATGGTTGTGGTGATACAATTTACATTTTATACAAAAACAAAAACAAAAACAACAAACTACATCTTATACATTTTTCTAAAACACTAAAATACAACAACAAATACGAAAAAAATAAAATTATATGTGTACTTAAAAAACAAATGCGCAGAATGTACCCCTTGAAAGTGTAAGTAATTTTATTTAATGTTTTGCATTAAAAGACAAAAAAAAAAACAAAATATGTATTTAAATTAATTTATACTCATAACTGTGTATGTATTATATAATATAATATCGATGACAAATGAAGCAAATAATAAATATGGAAAGAAAAAACTGCACAATTCAGAAATTCCATATCTAATGCTTTTCATTCATTCTATAAATTAATCTTATGTTACAGAGTACTACTTAAAAAAATTAGATTAGAATAAATACACACGATTGTATTACAAATTAAAGAAAAATAAAATTTTGTGGCATAGATTGTCTATGTTTTTAACGTATTCGCTCTATTTTATTTTAATATTTATTTCCGTTTTCTTTTTTCTTTATACCATTAATTAATCGCTTTTAATCATCTAATAATCATGCTTATTTTATTACTTTTAAATCTATAAAAATTAAAAAAAGAATTAAAAAGAAATCATTTGAATGACGTTTGCATGTCTTTAAATTTTTTGATTTTTTTTGGATTAATACATTAATAGTGTTCATTTAAAACTCATTAATTTAGAACAATTCACGGCAATCATCTCTTGATGAATTGTGCATGAAAGAGGAGGCTTTAAAACAGCGCGATGAAATGGTCTCGTGTCTTTTGGAGGAATTGGTTAAGGTACGCCAAAGTCTGGCCGAAAGCGAAGATCAAATACGAAATCTAAAAACCAAAGTAGAAGAATTGGAGGAGGATAAAAAGACTTTGCGTGAAACAACGCCAGATAATTCAGTGGCTCATTTACAGGACGAGCTAATAGCCAGTAAACTAAGAGAAGCTGAGGCCAGTCTCTCATTGAAAGATCTCAAACAACGTGTACAGGAATTAAGTACACAATGGCAAAGGCAATTGCAGGAGCAACGTAATGAGCAAAATTCGCATCCTGTCGATTCCACGCCAAAAAAACTTTTAACAAATCTATTCGATTCCTCTAAATCAAATGAACACACACAAAAATTGGAAGAAGAACTTATGACTACACGTATTAGAGAAATGGAAACGTTAACCGAATTGAAAGAGTTGCGTTTGAAAGTCATGGAATTGGAGACTCAAGTGCAAGTATCCACTAATCAACTGAGACGTCAAGATGAGGAAAATAAAAAAATTAAAGAGGAATTGGAAATGGCTCTATTACGTGAAAAGGAATTGTCCAACAAGGCCAGAGAACAACAGCACAGGTACATTAATCATATCTTTAGAAGTTATTTACGTTAACTGTTTCAACTAAAAATTAATTGCAGATATTCGGATTTGGAATCCCGCATGAAAGATGAACTAATGAATGTGAAAATCAAATTTACCGAACAGTCACAAACCGTAGCTGAATTAAAACAGGAAATATCCAGATTAGAAACTAAGGTAAATTAAAACTTCAATACTAAAACGGTTTGTTTTGTTTTTTACAAATCAATGTATTTTTGTTTCCTAGAATTCCGAAATGTTAGCCGAAGGGGAATTACGTTCGAATTTGGATGAATCCGATAAAGTACGTGATCTGCAAGATCGAATCGCTGACCTAAAAGCTGAGGTATGTTCAAAACTTACTTTTATTTCACTTGTTATTTGTTATTGACGAATCAAGTTCCCCTAATCCAACAGCAATTTTTATTTTATTTTATTTAAATTCGTTTAATTTTACTCATCATAAATACTCGAGTAAATAAACAGTAATTTCACCTTTACACTCTATATTTTTGAATTGGTTTTGGTTAATTTTTTCTTTTATTATAATTAATAATTTCTAATCATATAAATTTCATTTTTATTTAGTTTTAATTGTGATATATTTTGCTAAAATCAATACAAAGCTTCATACACAATTTAACAAACAAAGTAATGACGCTAATATAATTACCACATTTTTCACTCATCACAAATCAAATCAACAACTCATTTCACTTTGAAAATTCACTTTTGTTAAAAAAAAAGTTCCTTTATCCTTTAGTTTTCTTTGTATATGTTTTATATTTTCATTTTTGTTTGTTTAAAAGAAAATTTTTGAAATCTGAAATTTTGTCTTAAAAAAAAAACAAGAATTTTTTCATCACCTTAAAACAAATTGTTTTTCATTTTGTATGTTTTTATGTATTTTATTGATATTCTTATTATAGTATACCACTACGCCTATAACAAGTCCCGATACTGAACCTTGGAAGTGGATAAGTTAAACGTAATTCGAATAAATCAAAAAATCAAAACAAAAAAGTTTTACATAAGCAGGTCATTATTATTTTATAATTTCTACAATTGACTACCTAGCAAAACAAGAACAACAATCATTTCTTCTTATTTTTTTCTCTTTTGTTTTTCTCGTATATATTTCATATATTGAATGCCATATAAAAAACATGTTCGAGTCTAAATCGTTGTTTCAAAAAGTTATATTTTTTTCTTTAGTTTGGTTTTTAATTTTCATTACATATTTACCTTTGTCTGAATAATTTTGCATGATTGTTGTTGTAAAATAATTTTCAAAATTTTAAATATCAATCCATGGCATTAATCATGGTTGTCAAATTAGTTTTTTCTCATCATTTATTTCAAATGCATTTCAAAGTTCATAAAAAAAGTTTTGTTTTTCTTTTAAAAGAATTAAATTCGAAAACTTAATTTTTAAAAGATTTCACTAGAATTCAGTTATTTATTACTATTATTAGAATAAAATGTTATATTAACAGTTTAGTTTATATTAAAAACAGTTTATAGTTTGATTAGATATTTTTGTTTTTAGAAGTTTTCAATTCGAAATTATTTTGGTTATTAGAGACTAGTCGTTCAGACTTGTTAAAAAATAAATATTTCTGTGAAAATCGATACATAGTAGTTGCATTCGATAAATTAAAAGTTAATATTTTTTGTAGTCAAAGAGAATTTATAATTGAATTCAAAAACCCTTCGTAATTTTTAACGATTTTATTCGTTTTTGTGATTTCTGTAATTTCTTATAAAACATCGAAATTTTTAATTAAAAGAGGTTCTTTCTTTACAAACACCATGTTTTTATTTGTTGTATTAAAGATTTTCGTAGTATGATTTTGACAAATTTCTGATATACGCGAGCTATGCTCAAAGTAAAGTTTAATTTAGTTTAAGCAAATGTTAATTCAGAGTCATAAGAATCTAGTTCATTTCTTTGAAAATAATTGTGCTCAGATTTAATGCACAGAGTCAACTCGTATTTTATTTGTCTCCAATAAAATTATTTTCAATTTCAGACTGTGTCGGCAAGTAATACTTCTCATATTCTAGTCTTCAGACACTTTTTGTTATAGAATTTCCACTTTTCATGTGTTTTTACAGTTTTCGGAACAAGAAAAAATAATTGCAATATTCCAGAGCAGGTGAACAAGGTAGCTAAGGAATTAAAAGAGAACAGTGCCAGTGCTTTGATGTGATGCAACAGTCCAGGATTGTTTTCTACATTTTCGTTTCGTTAGTTTTGTTTTTGTATTGCAACGCAACATTCGCTATTGAACTAAACGTACAATCTGACTTACTTCACCACGATAATGAAAGAAAACATCTGATAGCGATAAAGGATAAGGGAGCAGATACATGATAGTATTGTGTTAGGCTTGAATTGAATTTTTCTAAATTCCTTGTCATTTTGTGTGCTGCAAACGGTGTAGTTAGGACTACTATTATGGTGTGGGATTTTCTTTCTATATACATTTGTTGTTTCCGAAGTTGTTAAGAAGTACATATCCGTAATTCATCATCACCAAATCAGAATTATTCGACATTTCTTTTGCTTTTAAAATTGTATGGTCCAAAGGAACAGACTTTCATTAGCAAATTTGCTTTACGTATTTATCATCGCCAATTTCACTTAAGAATTTATTAGTATCTCGTGAAATTGAAAACTCTTACTTTTTGAACAAATCGAAATTTTTAGTTTTTGCAAAAACTGAGTAGGCGTTATTGTGTTTTAAACGAATATTCAAAAAAACTTTTGGTTATTTGTGCCTTACAACTTTTATTTATTCATTCCCATATCTTGTATTTGTTTTTAATTACGATTTTATTTTAATTATGTATAGAGTATGTAATTATTTGGAATATTTACTTACTGTGTACAATTGTTGTATATTTATGAAACTCATATTGTATATAAAATTATTACTAACACATAAAACTACATAAAAAAGCACATTTTATAAAAATAAGAACAGAAATTAACAAAGCAATATAACTCCTTAAAGCACTTTCATTAACTAACACTTTACGAAACGAGCATTTAAAATTTAAACATGAATAAATCCAAGCTTGCATTCCATTATTTATGTGCCATAAATAGAATATAAGCATGTTTAGCTTTTAAAAATAATTTTTTTTTTAGATTCTTGTTTAATAATTAATTTTTAATTTTATTTCTTATTTCCAATCAAAAACTAAAAACAAATGTTTATTAAAAATTGTGGTATAAACAGTTAACCGCTTTAAAAAGTCGAGGTAAGTTTCTACCAGTTACAAAATTGCGTAGTTCCTCGATACAGTCAATCGAATCAGCTGAAAGTGATTTTAATGATTTAATGAGCATGCGTCGAGAAAGTACCGAATTATCGTCATAATATTTAATGATGTTTTTTTAAAAACAAAACATACAACCAACATACAAACAACAACAACTAAACTAAATATTAAATATATTAATAAAAAAAACATTAATTAATTATTTATTGTAAGAATTAAAAAAAAATCCCAAAAGAAACAAATTCTAATTCACAAGTATGAAAGAGAATGAAAATTTTTTAGAAACTAAAATGCAATTTTTTCTATTATTTTTAATTGAATTTATACATACATACATAAATATAATATTAATATAATTATATATTAATTTAACTATATTAAATGTTTATTGAATAGTAAATACATATTTTATATTAAAAACGGAACATTTTTATAAAAAAAAATTAAATTTAAAGAAAAATTAATTATGTTGAATACAAGCATTATGATTACGTGTGTGTTGTTTTGTTTTAATTAGAATTTCCATTTAGTTTACCGTAAGACAGTTTTGCAAACGAATTTTTAGAAAAAAAAATTTATATGTTTTATGAAAACCTTTTTTAATTTGAAATAATTTTTTTTCGAAAATTAAAAAATTAGCTTTATAGCTACGGTATAATTAATAGCGGTATTTGGTAAGAAATGCTTTTCTTGCAATTTTTCCAGTATATTTTCAAAATAATTTTTGTTTGTTTTTTAAATTTTATTTATAAATTTCTGTTACTAATTTCTTTTTTATATAAGTTTTGTTTTATATTATGTTTAATATTCGTATTTAAATAATTGGCTGTTAAACACGAGTGACCTATCTCTGTGCTTAGTTGCAGTTGTTCGATACCGTTTAATAGTATTTCTAAAATATTTCGAAACTGCCTACTTCAAATCGTACCATAGATTATCTATAGATTAAATTCTCGTAACTGTTTCATAGCATTTAAATTAAAAGAATTTTTTTGTTAAGACGTCTTTGTTTAGTTAAATAGTAAACATATTTTGACTGAATTTTATTTTGAACCCTGAAATTAATTTCAGTGGTATTTGCAATATTTATAAGCAAAGAGTAATTTATTGTCAAATTACTGCTATTAATTATACCGTAACTGTAAAAGCATTAATTAAATTAATAAAAAATTGCATATTAATTAATAATTAAAGATTCTTAACTTTTAACCCAACATTAAAATTTAATAAAATTTGTTGATTTTTTTTTATAAAAATTCGAGTAGCTGTCCTTATAGTCCTCAGTTCATAACAAATATCACTTATTTTTAACTCACATTCTTTATTAATTACTCTCATTATCATCAATTTTTGCTTCATTTTTATTTATTTGTAAAATTTAATTTATTATCTTGTTTTTTTTCAACTTTTTTTAAAAACAATATTTTGTAAGAAAAAAAAAACTTAATTATTGAAAAGGATTTTACAGAAGTATGAAGAGAATAAAATAATGTTTACATTTTAACCACTAGAATTGATTATAAAATTAAATGACATTAACAACTTAAAAAAATAAAATATTGTTATGGAATAAAATTTAAAAGTTTTTATAACAATTTGGTCAAATATGATTCTACATTGATAGTATAATTTTTTTTTTTTACATGTAATGATTGTGACTTTTAATGATACTTAAGCAAAAACATATGATATTGAAAAATTTTAGAAAAAATTATTTGTTTTTATTGATATTAACAAAAAACAATTTATTTTTTTGTTTAAGTTATATAAAGAATTTGTAATGTTCAAAGACTCGCTTTATTATATGTTTTATAATGTTCCAAAATTGATGTTTAAAGTTTTTTATTACAACGAAATTTTAATTTCTGAATAATTCTTAAATATTATCGAAATGAAAATTGAATTACGAAATTAATTAAATTCAAATTGCGTTCGAAAAATTCAAAATATTCTATGTATACATTGTCACAATTCGGTTAATCTATATACAGAATAGATTTGAAATCATATTTTGTTTAAACAAATAAAAAACGATTCTAAATAATTTTTATTCCTTTTTACAAATGCCATCTTTGGCCATTCATTTTTTAGAATACGATTTTGTTTTACATTTTTTTTTAATTGTTTTATATTTTTATTTAAATTTTACGAATACGTTTCACAATACATTACGATATTACAAAGAATGATATGAAAAATAATTAAATAAGTATCAATTTATAAAGTAGGATTTAATATTTAGTCTCAAAATACAAAAAAAAAATAATAATTAAATAAAATTAAATAAAAAAAAACTTTTAAATTAAAATCTAACACAAGTCGAAGAAAAAAATTATGAATTTGAAATACAGTGTTGCCAAATTATTGCAAAATAATTATAGATGAATTAAACTAATACTAATTATATGAGTTATAATATAAACAAGCAAAAAATTGAATAATACAATCAAACACTTAAAAATAAATCAAATTGGCCGCTAAAATAAAACACTAAATAAAGTTTTGTATTGGGGTTATACAAAAGATTTGATGTTTTTAATTGATTTTATAAAAAAAAATTAAATGTGATTTGTTATTATCTATTTAAACAATATTTTAATTAGCATGAAATCCCCTAACTTAAAATTTTAAATAAGATTAAAATGTAAATATAAAACACGTTTAAATATTTGAAATTATTAGTTAGTCTATCACAATTATTACACGATTCGTTGTCGGTTAATATTATGATATTTTGCAGAATGTATAACCAATCGAATCGAATATTGAACATTTTATTCTGTTGGATAAAAAAATAAATTCAATGAAATTCCATTCTAGCGGCATTGTCAGTTAACCGTGAACCTGTCATGTCCAGGCACAGCTATTTTGTAGCCGTCTAAATTCATCTAATTTAAATAGGATGAAAATTTTTCAAATCCTGAACAAAATGATAGGTCCCTCTATATTTCTATATTATCACAGCTTCAATAATGGTTATTACATAGAAACATTCTCTTTTCGCATTATTTCCCAATATATAATGAGACCAGATAACCATACTTAGTTAATCATATTTAATGCGTCTTGTGCTGTCAATCTCTGCAGATTTCTGCTAAAGATCGTTAGTAAGAACAGAAATACTATGTCCGCGGTAATAGGAAAATTGGAACTTAGTTCGATATATAAATGATAATTCAGTCTGAAGTAAACCGCAATAGTCTTCTAGGTTAAAGTATATACTCTTATCCATTCCGTTTATTGGAAAACCTTCAACAACTTCACTTTCCTACTTTCCCCGAAAATATATCGCTCCAATTCAACTCTCTTTAAGGTATTACATACAGCTCTATAAACAGCATTTACTTCGACGTGAAGTATATTGTACATAGTGCATCTTAAACTTGAAAGATATCATTACTCTCTCTATATAATTCAGATGCTTAAAACTATTTCATGAGACAGTTATCACTTAACTGAGCCACAGAGCCACAAAGGACTGAGACACTTGCCTTGTTGTTAAAGTATCAGACTTAAGCACTTAGTCCTATTGAATAGGTTCACCTCAAATCATTCTTATTAATTATTAATTCAAAATTTAATATTAAAATTGATCGCTAAGTGAAATTCAAATGAATGGAAAAAGAACAAAAACTTTTTATTTAAACAGTGTTATAAAATGAAATACTGTTTTCAACATGGATTTTGTTGTTTATGTATTTTCGTAACAAGGCAAAATCGCAAAAACAAATTTAAATGACAGCTTTATATCAGAATTGATTTTCTATTTCAATTGAATTATTCCAACAACTGTATATTCATGATTATTGTTTGCATGATTAATCGAAATTAAAAAAAAAATTCTTAAAAACGAACGTTATTTTGTGGGATTTTAAATTTGTTTATTATTTTATTTCCTTAAATTAAAGTGCAATATTTTATTATTTTTATTTCATAAGAAAGAAAAAAAGCGCACAATGTTTTATTCAATTTTTTTTGTTTTCAGTTATTCAAGTTAATTATAAAATGATTTTATTGTAAAATTTATTGTGTTTTTTTTCTCTTTTTTTTTTGTTTCAAATAATGTGTTGTATTTTTAGTTTTTAAGTTTATAACGTCCATTATTGTTTAGTTGTTATCGAAAAAAAAAAGTATTTTATTATTATTATTATTATTATTTAAATTAATTTTTAATTAAAAATATTAAAATTTGTTTTTTATATTTTTAAGTTTTTATACTTACGAGTAATTTTAGTTTTATTATCTAATGATTTTACTCTCTATACTTCCTATTATTTTTTAAATATCCTTAAAAACACAGAAAAATTACGAATTATACTGAAATTTCCATTAAAAAGATAAGAAATATTTTTTTTTTAAACGATCTTTTAGATAAACATATCTCAAGTAAATAATACAAAATACAGTAACTTTCACAATTATTAAAATTAAAATTAACACAAAAATAAATACAAAAAAAAAAGTTAAATTAAACATTGAAAGTTGGCTTATGTGCCAATATCTCTCTCCCTCGATATCTATAAAAATTAAAAAAAAAAACCTACAAATTTAATGAAAAAAAAAAAAGAAAAATATAATTTTTATTGATCCGAAAACAAAAAGATAAATAAAACAATTTTGTAACAGTAATGTTTATAAAAATAACAAATATTTTATAGTATTTTAAAAGATATTAAAAAAAAATAATTAAATATGAAAACTAAAACCTTATTGAAGAAAAATAATAATAATTACTAAATTAACCAATAGACATTTACCTTACAACCGATTAGTTTTTAGCTGATATTTTAGATATAGATAACATTCCAAAAATAAAAAAAAAATCGAAGAAAATATAAAGAAAAACAACATGATATTATATTATATATGAAACGACTTAAAAATTTATTAGAAAATAAAAACTCTTTAAAAAAATAAATTTCACAAATATTCTCATTTTGAATTTGTTCCACTTTTAAAAAATTATAAATGATTTATTAAACCGTTAGTATAGTCTAGATTTTAGACTAGCGCCATTAGAACATATGTTCGGAGTTTTTTTTTTTGCAAATTTCTTCTTGTCTCAAATGCATGAAAGGAAATTTATTATTATTTTTTCTATAATAATATTTTCTTTAATAGTTTTTCTCTTTAATTATTTGTTTTTGATTTTTTTTATTCGAATGAACTTTAGTTTTGGGAAAATTGTCAAAATTGCTGTTTTTAGATTTTTTAAAATTAGTTTTTGATAGATTAACGTTTAACACAGGAAATGGTGTTGAGTTTTTGGGCATAAACATTTGCAAATCTTGTAAAACTTAGCAGTCATACTAAACTAAACTTACTGACCTTCACATCAGACAATATACAACAAATAAATTTAATCCCTATATTAAATGGAGTTATTAACGAAGTTAAACAACAATTCAATTATATTTCTATCAAATCGTATTGTACATATATTTTAATGTTTTCATGTTCGTTTTCCATTTTTTCAAGTTCAATTTCAAAAATTATTTCATTAGACAGACGTTGCGTTTTAGCGTTGTAATAGCTTTATTTTTATACATTATTATACCGTTAATATGCGTTTTAAATTTGATAAACAATGATTCAGATGATGTGTCATTTTTAATGGGTTAATAGAGCACGCTATCACTAATTACAGTTCAATTACAATTACAATTTAACTTACAATATAATCTATTTATTCAATAATGAAATATTCATTAACGAAACAATGAAAAAATGAATGAAATTTTATTTTATTATACAAAATTAGGGGTCTACCATATATTGTATATAAATACTACATGTTACAACTAATTTATTATTAATAATATAAAACGAGAGAAAAAAAGAACAAAACCTTCTTATGATTGAAATGTAGTAAACAGACAGACAGATAGATAGCATTTCGACAAGTGACATGTGAAATGAATATTAGAATATTGAAAGTATAGCTACATGGCGATGAATATAGTGGAATACTCTACTGTTACTACTGAGGATTTTCGTTCACTCTTGTAATGAAATGAAAGAAAGAAGATCATTGACAGGCAAAAGAAATAGCACGAAATGTGAAAGAAATCCTCTGTGGTGTCAAATTATAATCCGAACTTGTCTATTGGGTTCGATGTAAGTAAAAAAGATAATGCACTTATCAATGGCAAACATTATAAGTTTACCATGCCACGCTCTATAAAATGTCTTGAGAATACCTAGAGCTATAACCTTACTTTTATTAAATTTTTGGGAGGACTTGATGAAGGGTCTCCAAACATTTTTTTATTTTTAATAAGGAAGTGATGGACAAGTGGTTACTAACGAACAAATCAATTAGTTTCTGAAAACATTTCAGAAATTATGCCAACTTATAGCAAACCGAACAACCTAGCTACTAAGCAAATTTTTTAATTCTAAATACTTTGACAGTAGATTATGGTTTTAACAGGTCACTAGTTTTATTATCTTCAACTTATTGAGAAAACTCTCCCAGCATAGAGTGAAAATATTTTAACGGTATTAGGCACCGAGAGTTATATAATTTCGATCGATGGTGAGCAGTGCTGGTTTATCATTTGACCCAAAAAAAAAAAACAAACGTTGACATCCTTTTTTTTAATATACTTTTTATTTATTCGTATAATTTGAATTATTAATATTTATCGATATATTTAGTAACTGAACTGTGAGTAAATAATGTCATTACAGATGTCTTTATAAATAAAATTAACAAAAAAATAAAATTAACAACAAAACAAAAAATAGAAACAAATACTATGACAAGTTTGAACAGAAATAAAATAAAAATCCCAATCAGAATTCATTATAAATCATAACATTTTAGACATAACAATGGGTCAAATACAAATCAACAATTTTGTTCTTTTTTTTGAGGGCTGCTAGCCTATTCGTTCAAACAGATTGTGCGTAAAATTGCCTCTACTACGGAATACGGATCACAGTTGGAACTGGGACGACGATCTTCAAAGTAACCTTTACCTTCATCGTTAACACCGCGAGGTATGCGTATAGAACAGCCACGATTGGCTACACCGGCACTAAAGTCATTTATGGAACTGGTCTCATGAGCGCCAGTTAAACGGCGAGCATTGTCTTGACCCTGTTTGGGATCATAAGCGCGAATGTGACGATCATGACATTTAGACATTTTGGCAACAGCTTTTTCGATTTCTTTAATGCCGCCCTCCTCACGCATAGCTTTGGTGGAGATGTTGGTATGAGCGCCGGCACCATTCCAATCACCGGGCATAGGTTTGGGATCTAAAGTAGCTACGATCTAAATGTGATTGGTAAATTAAAAAGTCATCTTCATATTCATATTGAAACATTAAAACTTACGCCAAATTCCTCAGCTATACGATGTAATAAAAATCTAGACATCCACAAGTCATCACCCACCGAAATGCCTACACAGGGTCCCACCTGGTATTCCCATTGGGCAGGCATTACCTCTGCATTAGTGCCGGAGATTTTAATGCCAGCATATAAACAGGCTCTGTAATGAGCATCCACAACATCGCGAGCATAAACCTTTTAACGCAATGATTTGAATAAGAATGAAATGTTTTTATATTTTCTTTTTTTTTTTAGTTGAAAATTACCTTATTGGCACCCACACCACAATAATATGGGCCCTGGGGTCCAGGGAAACCATTTTTGGGCCAACCCAATGGATGACCATCAAAGTCGAGGAATGTATATTCTTGTTCGATGCCAAACCAGGGTTCCTCATCCAAACACTTATTGCATACTTCTAGACACGATTTGCGATGATTGGTTTCGGTGGGCGCACCATCGAATCTATAGGTATCACACATGACCAAAATATTATTGCCACGACGGAAAGGATCCCGATAAATGGCTACGGGATGTAAATAGGTATCGGAATTTGAACCCTTTGCTTGGTAACAGGAACTGCCATCATAATTCCAAATGGGAAGATCTGAGAAAAGAAAATATTGTGCATGATGTGTTAAAAACGAGAATTGAACTTGAAACCCTTAATAGTGAAATACAAAGTCTTATTAAATAGTTTTTTTATTTTATTTATTTTATTTGTTATTTCAAACAAACAAAAACCGCAGAAACGTGCTTTAGTTTCATTCAGTCTATTCACAGTAGCAAATCATTATAATCAGTTTCAATCTGTAAAATCAGCATCTATGGATTGAATAACACTAAATATGTCAATCAAAAGCCACTCACAAAATTTATACAATTCCATTCATTACATTTTACAAATTCAAACACAGTAATTATAAATTTAAATGCGTTTTAAATTAAGAATAAAAAAAAAACAAAAAAAAAAACGAAAAACTTAATTTCTGAAATTCGATATGGAAAATATATTTTAGGAATAGGAAACGTGTTTGGAAAGATTGATTACAACAACGATTGTTGTTAATTATTATAAATGATAACAATTATTCTATATATACATATGTATGTATGGATGTGTATAATTGTAAAATTTGTTTTCAATTAAAGTTCATGTACACAACAAAAATATTTTTTCTAATAAAAATTGCAATAACCTCAGATCTAGAAAAAGAAAATCATTGGCTTACCACAGTTTAGAATAGCTTGGCTACTTCACTTAGGTGAAATATGTACCTTTTTGCTCTTACTTGTTGCCCTTAGAAAAATGAGAACTTCATTAGGAGTCTTCCCTGTTTACCAACAAATTTTTTCTTATTGACAGCAACAGGTGGTAATTCCTTGGTGTTAAGCCCAGTATATAAAGCGATAGCACAACTCACTCTCAATCATGCGCTCAAAGTTTTAGGTGAGTTATTATTCATGTTTGTGACCTCGCTAAATACTGTTATTTACTAGCAGTTCATTCCCTACATACGTATAAGTTCTTTATGCATTTCATCATGTATACATGCTTACACAAATACTTCAAATAAGTAGTTCACAAGGAACATAAGCCGTTAAATTTCTATTTACTGACGATCCAGTAATAGTGAAGTTAAGCCAGTAAAAAGCTAAAATTATAATACAGTACAGTCACGGTGACTAGTTTTTAACAGCTGTCATCTAATAGCTGAGACGCACTAAATGTTAGTATACCAATCAGTTTAATCTGTAAGTAAAGGCTTCTCACATTGAATTGCCTTCGAGCTTAACGATAGGAGCCGATTCATTTACGTTTTCAACTTGCAAGTATGAAATTACTTTAGTGAGAATACGAAACATGATCAGAAAACGAGTAAAAAACGAATTCGTTCATCTCTTGTAAATTGGGCAACAGATGCTAATAAAGCATTTATGTATGCTAAGTTGTTTGTTTTAAATGAACTATTAAATTGAACCAAAATAAATAAAGAAATAAATTTAAATTTTGTTTTAAAGGAACTGAATATTCGTATTTCTTAATTTCTTCACAATACAAATTTGCATTTTTTTTTGTTGTCATTTTTTGTCTTTTTTTATTTTAATTTGGCTGCGTGCCATTGTGATGAGAGTCGCTAGTAATAATTGTTTTTATTTGTGAATTAAAAGTAATGAAAAGAAAAATTAAAGACAAATACAAAAAATTTTGTAAATATTACGTAGTTGAGCTATTTACGGAAATTTTCTTTTATTTACTACGACAATTTTAGAGGCAAAGAATAAATTGAAGAAGAGAAATTATTTTTTGTTCATTGTTAGAAAATGTTTTATTCACAGTGAATTAGCATTTAAGATACAACAACTATGGTATGTTGTCCAACCTTTAAATCAAATATTTTTTATTAATTTAACACACACATACACACGTAAACATTTATTATTTGACAACGAAATATTTTGGACAATAAATCTGTGAAATTATTTAACAATATTGATGTGTAATAAGAAGCATTCTATTATTTTTCTGATAAATCTAACAGAAAAAACTTTTATTACATTCTCCATGTAATGCATTGAAATCCTGGGGGTAATTCCTAACGCAGTATTCTTGAAATAAATTTTAGAATTTGTGAGAAATAGTTTTAAAAACTTTACTCATTTGATACAATGTAGGCTTTATTTTAATTTTGAAGATAAAAATGTTGTGATTCAATAAACTTTTGTAATCCGCTACATATAAGTATTTGTAGCGGCTTTTAGCAACACTTTGATTATCATTATGACTATATATGTATGTACATATGTATAGACAACAAGGCGTTAATATACAGTAATGTTTGTATAGAATTATGCCGATGGCTTTATTTAACTGATAAAACATCTTTAGAAAATCTTTAACAATTGATGGCCATCATTTTGACAATAAATATGTTACATTTTGTGAATTGAATTCATTCATTCAAAATGATCACACACTCGTCAATTAACACAGTAAATGCATTCAGTTTTACTGCAGGTTCAGCTGTAAAACAGCTGCCTGGGGCTTAGTTCATTACAATTTTGGAATAATTCTTTAGAATAAGTTTGTATTGAAACATTTTTTGTATTTGTTTTTATAATCCATAAACAAATGCCATTAATTAGCTGTGTTGTCAAATGAAATTAAATACTATTGTGTTCAAAAACAAAATTCATTTTCATTTCTATTAAATATAGTCGGCATTTGGCTTTTTACAAATTAATTTTGTTTTTTGTTTTTTTGTTTTTAAGCATAAAAATAATATCATATTTGGAAATGCATTCAAATGTGCATCACAGTATATGTATAAACATGTAGGGAACTTTGATTAAAGAGGACATACGTACATATATTTTATGTCATGCATTATAATCAAGTTGCAATAAAATCTAACATTTAAAAATAATTTTAACACCCTGTATTGTTTTTTATATTCTTTGTTAGAAAAAAAGGTGTATACGATTACAAATGACTTGTTGTATGAACACGTGAATGTGTTAAAAACATTATTATTACCCTCTTAGCTTTGCTTAGAGCTTAGCTCTTACTTACTTCCACTTTTTAATACAATGAATGAAAAACAGATGCTCTTTATTATTATTATTTTGAACTAGTAACAGGAAACAACAACAACAGCAATTATTAAATAAGAAATTTTTATAATAAATTGAAATATTAAAATGTCAGCTGTAAGGAAACTTATAAGACAGTTATTTAAAGGAGGTTATTCTTTAATTTTAAAAGAGCCTTTGAAATAAATAACTCCAGAAAGGGAAAGAACCGCAAATATTTAGTCAAATAAAATTTTTTTCTTACAAATATCCAGTGAAGTTAAATTAAGGTCTATATTACAATAACATGAATATATAACAGGGTTCGAATCCATTACGTCTAGTCTACTGTATAGTCAAACCTTCAGTTCTATTATTTGGACGACGAAAAAATACTTCCAACAACTACCTACTTTCAGCATTCTTCTGGCATAAGTTCCAAGAGTAAATAATGCCCTAAAAATTTTTATAAGCACACACAAAATGAGCGATGCGACAAATTATGCCGTAAGTCTGACTAAATAGTTTGCAATGACCAATGACCAAGTGTCGCAATAATCGAAAGAAAAACATTCCATATACCGAATAATTTAGTGAATCATACAATTTTCTCTCAGCCTCTAAAGTAACAGAAATCTGAGATGCTTCCTTTCTATTTGATACTTCGTTGTGGAATTGAAATGAAATGTCCCCTTGAAATCGATATGAACTTTGTGCAAAAAAGAAAACGTTATAGAGGTTGTAGATTCTATAAAGGTTGTTCATAGCTTGGCAATATTCAAGATTTCTAAAAAGTTATTCATTTATTCAAGCATGATTTCATTATTTTAAACGCACTTCTATTATTATCGTCTGATCTTAATGATCTGCTTACAAGTGTAACTGTTCTCTTTTAAAGACTGTTATTAAAAGCCCTAAATTATAAGAGAATTATTTGTTAATCAACTTGTTAGTGATTCGAGTTTTAAGAATAATTTTTTTATTCACTCATTTCAATAGATTTGTAATGTTTTCGCAAATATTGTAATTTTTTCCAGGGGAATACCTTTATAACAACTATAAGGTTATAGCAATAATAGACTATTCATTATATTTTTTAATCTATTGCTAAATAATAATAACAATAATAAAATGTTTGTCGCTTTGTCGCTTTAATTATGACGTTTTATGTAGTTTAGGGTCTCTTTTACTTCAAATAAATTTTATTACGCTCATCTCAAGGAAGGTAAAAAGAAAGAGTAAAGAAGAGTATTTTTTGATAAAAAAAAAATAAGAAAATAAATGCAAAATTATTTAACCCCATTGACCTTCAAATTATAAAATTGCAGCAAACATACAACGACAGTTGATAGTTTAATGCAAAAGTTTATTACTACGACTACTGAAATATTTACTAGTTGTGGTTGTTGTTGTTATTATTATTATTATTATTTTTGTAAGTGATGTTCTTGTTATTAAATTACAAGACCACTAATACAAAATTAAGTTAATTACTAGCATAAATGATTATAATTGACATGACAAATTCATTTCAAGTATTCGTTTACTCGAAACACAGGGCTAAACTAATATTTGGGGTTCCTGAATTCATTTTGAAATTATACTCGCTTAAAAATTGTAACATGAGACATTGTGTAAGCATGTCAAATCCAATGCTGGTGTTATAAATCTGAACATTTTTAGTATTTTTTATGGAAGCTTGTGAGTCATGTGGCACTAATAAATTATTAGCATTGAATTGAAATTTTCATGCCAAGAACTATTATGATATACGAATGGATAATGTGTGTATATTAAGTTAACTTAATTGATATTTGCCACCCCCCAAGGTGAGTAGCGGGACATACAGTTTAAAGTCGATCATGAACAACAGATTTTTTGACAAGCTCTTCATGCCAATTTTATTTACTTAGAGTTTTTGCAAAATGACTGCTGAGTGGAAATTTTTCATAATTTGTTTTGTTCGTATGTCTAGGCTGGGATTTCAACTAAGGGGTTACATTTAATAAGTCAACACATTAGCTACAGGAAAAACGCGGACGTACATACTTTCTTTCTGTCATTATCACAATTTTTTGGAACGCATAATTGTTTGATAGCGTCATAAGATGGATGACTGTATTTAATCTTTACATAATTTTTTTTTATTATAAAACGGATCAGTAGCCTATCAAAACTATTTCTTTTTTATTCTGACACACACGGAAATATTTTTCGAATAATATTTTAAGTCATGCGACTGTATAAAATTGCGGTTTGAAATTCAAATCATAAATGAATAAAAATTGGAAAAATGTAAAGACAATGTGGGGATGCGCTGAAAGTAAATTGTTATGCATAAAACACGATCAACAGCAAAAAAAAAAAAAGAAACAGAAATCGAAATGAGAAAAAATGCAACTCATGCCAGGCATGCCGCTAAAATGCACATTTTTTGAAAAATATTTTTTAGTTTGAAATAAAAATAAATCGTAAATTATAGTGTAAATTTGCACTTGAATTATTTCTTTTTTTTTTTCTTAAAACACTCTAATTTAAAACAATAAGAAAAAAGTCAAGTCAACTAGAAAAAAACGTAAAGAAAATAGATTTGCGGTTTTTTTGTTTTTGTTTTTGTTTTTGTTTTTGTTTTGTACAGCTTGTTATAATTACCACAACTAAGTTTCTACAAAAATAAAAAAATTAAAAACATAATTTTGTATTTTATTACAGATTTAATTGCAATTAAGTTAAAGAATCTGTATTGTCGTCAACAGTTACAAAGAAAAAAAATGTGTGACACTTTTATTTTGAAAAAATAATTTATAAATTTTTAGTAAATAAATATACCATATGCAGGAAATAAAAGCTATTTTCAAACAGCGTGTTATTTGTTTTAAATTTCAAATTTTTTTTGTGTGTTTACTCAATAATTTGCTGCAGAAGTCTTTAAATCGATCGTTATGTAACCACTAGTCAACATTATAAAAACCGTTTAGCTTATGGACCACATTGCCGACTGCGGACTGCTGAGTGGCAATAAAATAAACTTATTACTGAAGTTGCCGCAGTATTGGAGGTAATGTGTTGATTTATTAGGCCGTGGTTCAAATCCCAGCCTAGGCGCAATATGAAAAACATTTCTTTCGGCTACTTCCTTTCAGCAGTCTTCTGCCAAAAATTCTGAGAGTAAAATAAAATTACAATGAATAGTTTCTCACAAAAATCTAGCGTTCAGAGTCGACTTTAAACTGTAGGTCCCGCCATGCGTGGATAAAATTTACACACACACCATGGGTAGTATGAGAAGCTACATTGTATTCCTGACTAAATGGGTTTGTAATAAGTAATTAAATAAGTAAGTTAAGTATGTCTTACTGAAAAGCATCGAATCGAAATACTATTGAGTAGACACAAACGTTGACGGTCAGGAAGCTTTTTCTATGCGTTTGATGAGTCTAACAAAGAATTATGATTTGTTTCGTTACGTCCAAATTTTGATTTCAGACTTTTATTTAAGCAATCTCTTACAGGCAATAGACTTCGGAAGAATAGCGTGTTCCATTAGGACAACGTTAGGCCATATAAATTGTTATCTACTTGCCTAGATCTGCATGTGCAGGTTTAAGAGATTCATATGCATTCTCCATACAGGTTCGATGCATGTGCCCAGTATGTTAACGTTTACAGCCAATAAAGTTTAGTTACAGTAGAATTTAGCGAAAATCTATAATGAGAATTTCCAATAAAGCCTTCTATTTATATGCCCATATATCATATTCACTATGAATAATTTATTGGGTGTGTGTGTGTGTGTGTGTGTTTGTTTGTTTTTAAGACGACATACACGTGACTCTACTCTACTATACAGCCCTTTTAAATCTTTACATATTAATAAGTTAAATTGCATTTGTATCTCCATTAATTATAAACTTTTTAACAAATAAGATTTATTGTTATTCTTCTTCTCAAAAGCAACATTTCGAGATTACAAAAACAAAATGTTGAGTAAACCTAAAGTTCTTATGAAAAACCCCACAAGTAAACATTTATACGGTTTTTAATATTCACGTTTGTAAAGTATAGAAAAACAGAATAATTAGTTTTTTAGAAAATTAGAAAATCCACCATAAATGAACAGAGAAGAAAATAGAATTAATAATGGGGAATGAATACCACTAAGAGAATGTGGATGTGAACAATTTTATACTATACTGCTATACTTCTTCAGTTCGTAGTAATTAGAATCTAACATTTTTGTGAGTATGAGAATTGTTGAGATTCTAATAAAATTGTTCGAATTCAAACTGTAATGAAATGGCCATATAGCAAGAAAAAAAATTAATTAATTATTGATTTAATAGCTATTAAATAAAATATAAATCTTTTATTTGTTTTACCATTCAACTATCTGTGAATAAAGCCGTGAATGAATTTTTATTTGCTATATGTACACCCGAATACGTATTTTGATAAGCAAAAAGTAAAACCATCTCTGGGTATTCGTGATAATGATACTCACAACACTCATACGCCACCACCAACTACTATCGTTAATGATAACAAAACCAGAAGCAAAACAAATCGAAAACCAAAAATACTTTTACGAGGAAACTCAGACAGTCGAAATCAATTGAAGTGTTTATTATTAGAAACTTATTAACTTAATTATATTGGGGGGGATAGAATGCATAAAAGGACATAAAGTACATGAAGAGTGAAGAGATTTTCCTTCTTTTATTGTATGTTGGCAGTTTTTTCCACAATTTCGTTTTTCAGGTATGAAGAAAAGTGGCCTAATGAGTTTACACAATATTTGCAATATAAAAGAGCCGAAACAAAATAAAAATAAAAAACATTTAATAAGTAATGTAGGTGGTGAAGAAATGAAGAAGAAACAAATAAATCTCATGGAAATAATGCAATTGCTCACACATTTCCGCTTGTTGTTAGTTTTTCGAACAATTGAATATAAAAACGGCACTACGATCCTTTGTACGCCATAGTATATACACTCTGCAAAAAGTGCATTTGAATTTAGAAACAACAATGAAACTTACATCGAATAAATTTCGCCAATTTTTCTAAGCTTTTTTATTCAATATTATGTGCATCGTATGTTGGGTAACCATCCCCAAATGTTTGTTTTATTATTTTAAAGCGCATTTATTCAGTTTTTAAACATATTTTTATAATTTTTACACGTTTATTCACAATTTAAAAAAAATTTGTGTCATATTTTTCCTCTTACTTACCACTTGGCTTCGATGGTATGAAATCCAAAGTACGATCCTTGCAACGCAAATCCTCACCGGTACCATCGATCCAAACATAAGTAGCCTGGACAATGTTTTCTTTTAACGGCAAACTTAAATAACGATCCAAAATCGTTTTGTTGATATGGGCGTTGGGTGAATCTTCCAAAATTCTATTCGACATTCTAAAAGCACACACAATCACACGATAAATTAGGACTTTTTTTCTAAATCAAAATTAATGTATTTTTTTTTTATCAAACAGCAGTTTAGAAAAGTTTTAAAAAATATTTACTTGCACTTGTGATATTTTTTCTTTTTATTAAAACTAAACAAAAGAAGGAATGCTTAAATTTCGGTTAAATTTAAATTTAAAATTTATTTCGAAATTTCACTTTTATTTTTCTGCAATGTTTTCTGTATTTTCTATTGTTTTTTCTTCTCAAATTTAAATATTCTACTCGTTATACGCGCAAACGCTACTGGAACGTAACTGAGCTGGAATACGGCATTCAATCAGAATTTATAACGAGAATTTCCTACTTCTTGCGTTTAAATTTTCAAGCACAATAAACAAATAACAACTAAATTACACTTTGTGTATTAGAAATATAACTAAAAGAAAAGAAAAACAAAAACAAAAAAACAAAAACGTAAACAACAACATACAGTAAAAACAATTGTAGAATTAAAAGCAATAACAATAATAACATAATAAATAATTTCTCTAAATGCAATTTTATTATTCTCACTACATGCTATAGTTGTTTCTATATTGTTGTCATTGCCTTTAGATTCTCTTTATAATGTGAGGAAAACACACAACAATACCTATTACTATTCAAAATTCAAAAATAATACAGCAGCAACAGCAATATCACTAACATTTAAGAATGTCAGGAAAAAAAATTAAAACAAAAGTCGAAATGATTGAGCACAGGGTACTCGCATCATAATTGAATGAACGGTAAAATAGCCAAAGATTATCTATCACTCAAGTCAATTGGATAAACTATCATCATTATCATTATAACCACCTGTTTGTTATATGAAGCCATTGTTTTTGTTTGTTGTTGTTGTCCTTTTAATATTCATTCACCATTAAATTAAGCACTTAATTCTCTTCATTTGTAATAAGCTGTAGCTGGTCTCTCTTTCTCAATTTCTCTTTGTTTACAAACTGTGTACTGCTGTTATATTTTTTAATTTTTGTTATTCCGAGACACCAGTAACATGACACAAAAAAAAATGGAAACAAATCACAATAACACACATATTAGGGGGTGAAATTTTTGTTTTGTCAATCCCTATAGGAAATTTATCACTTACGGCAACATCTTCTAATTTTTATTTAATTCCTTAAGTTTTAAGAAATTTCTTTTTTTGATGTTTAGTGTTTGCAGTTGCAACTATAAATTAAATACGGGTATTGTAAATTTCATATATTTATAGATTTTTACATGCATGAACAATATGTATTGTGTTTTAAGATGGTGTTAATTTTTTTTATTTCCACCTTCACACCATGTTCTTAATAAATGATTTTAATTTTCATTTTTTTGTGCGTCATTTATCAACATTTGAGGCGGAAGTTTAAATTGAAAGAAATACTCGGTTGACGTCTAAAATCGTTACGTCGATTGGAATGACTAAATTTGGGGGAGTTATTGTGAAGTTTTTTCCATCAAATTCTTTCCAAATTTATTACCACTGTTAAAAATGAATATATGTATGTATGTACTTGGAAAATAATGGCCAAAATTCGAAATTGTGGTAGCGAATTGTGGTGAGATTTGGTCGGCACCACTGGAGAATTTATTGATGACGCTGGCCTTTGTCATCCCACTCGTTCTTATGAAATTTTTTTTTAAGAAAGAAAATAAAATTTATTTAATTTTCTTATGCACATGGTTTTGTTATTAATTGAAATGACATCCTTTATATGCATGACAATTCCAAATACAATGGCAGCTATTAATCAATCATTTTAGATGACATTGGCCTACCACTTATCGTTAAATTCACTTTCAATTCAATGCATTAAAATTTGTGTAGCATTTTAAATTATCAAATGGTTTTAAAACCAGAAAAAATGACTGCCTTAAATCAATTTCCAATATTAAAGGATGAGTACATTACATTACATTATTTGTATGTGCACTACTACTCCTAATCTACTCCTTGATTGCAATTATTTTGAAGTGCGATTGAATTTTAAAGAAAGCATTTACTGGAAAAATATAAGATGTAGTAAAAAGGTATTCATTATTAGTTCTGATAAATTAAATCGTAAGTTATAATCTCTTGAATTAAGCTACGTAGGGTTAAAAAACTAAAATTTATAATAAAAAAAACTTCTTTTCTTGTTCGAATGCGCTTCACGTGAACCTTGACTTGAAATGTGAAAATACGCCATGTCTTGCATTCTATGAGGGCATAAGCTTGAGAAGCGTTTATGGTCATGATATTGAAATAGCCAATCGTGCACAATTTTGAGTTTGTTAATTCCATTCGGGTAATTTTGATTTGAAAAATGTATTCAGCGCTGGAAGACCAATCTCGACAATAGAAATCGTTAAGTTGAATCGTTATAAACTACTCATAACAATAACAACAAGAAATACTTTGTATGGGGCTCACATGAGTTAACGCAAAAATCTTATGAAACGCTACTGAATCGCAACAAAATGAACCCGTTTCTGACCCCTATTACTATAGGCTAAAGATGTAAAATTTCGTAATTGGTCACATGGACAGATATGATAATACGATTAGCATTGGTTAGCAGCTTCTATAAGTATTTCTTTGAATCTTGTAATATTCTACATTGTAAAAATTGTTTTAGAAAATTCTGATTGAATAAAAATTTGTTTGATAAAAATATAATTTCTTATATATTTATTAACACAATAACACTATAATTTAATAGAATTTTGTCACAAAATAAACGGGGGTAATTGTTTAATCAAGGTTAAGCGTACATACTTGATACTCATTACGGATATTAAAATTTAAACAATCAAATCAAACAACCGAAAAGTTTGGACACGATATTTTTCTACGCGATTTTATTACGTTTTCTGTTTGTTTTTTGTTTATTTAATAGTAAAATTGAGTTTCTTTGAAAACAAATTAAAAATATATTTTTTTGTGTAAATTTTTCCACACATTTCAACAATTAGAAATTGTGCAAATTGAATCAAATGAGAATAAAACAATGAAAAAATAGGGGAGAAATCGTAATAATGATGTCCAACTATCATAACAACAACAATAATAATAATAAAAGCAATATTTAGATGAGACTGTATAACACCCCATTCCTTTCAAAAGGTGATGAGCTGCTTACAATCAATTTGACATGGCAACTAAACCAAGCCCATTGCTTGGCACCAGCACTACGGTAATAACCTCATCTACCACTTAAATCAAATCAAATTCACCTCATGATAGAATCAAAAATAATACTCATAGGCAACATGATCATTATGGCGATTACATCAATTTAAACGATTATGGAATATTTGACATGTGTACACATATGTGTTTACGTACATATATTTGAAATTGTTTGCATGAGTATGTATATTATTTTAAAATTTAAATGTGAACAAACAACGACAACAGTAGCACCAATAGCAACAAATAAAATTAAACAAATTGTTGAATAAATAACAATCGAAATTGAAATTATTTAAGCGAATGACTTTCACAAGATCTCATGCCATGGTAATGTAGCATTATTGTCACATTGTTGTTAAAGCAATGCGATCATCTCATCTACGAGAGATATTATAATGGTCGCCTTGGAGTAATTAGGATAACAAATGCAAACATCAGTTCAAAATAAATCATATCTTTAGAATTAACCAATATTCATAGCTGTAGAACACTCCTAAAAACGTCATTTAGATATTTAAAACTGATGAACTGAAATGGGTTTATATTTCCGATAACACTCCTTATAAAACAGACGAATCCCTTGAAATTGATGGCAGTTATTTTAGTTTCATTATCTTCTTATCCAAATGACCGTATTAACAGCTAGGATGCTTTGGTTTCATCCCAAAACATAATGAAAATCTTTTTCGACAGTAGAAAATCAACACTTTGCGCAGATGCGCAAAAGTTTTCATTACAGTTTTCAGGACAAGTTTTTCGACAAAATTCAATTTTAATTTTTTTTTTTCAATAAATTCAATAATAATAACACGAAATATTTATATTTCTAAATAAAATATTGTGTATTTTATTAGTTCTGGGAAAAGTAACGAAGAAAGACCAGCAGAGGGCACCAGCGTCCAGTGTTTCCTTAAAAAAATTTGGTACTTTTGTAGAAAACAAAATTTTTTTTTAAAGAAAAGTTTTTTCCCAGAAATAGTTTAAAAAAAAAATTACTGGCAACGCTGATAACGACTAAACATAACAGCACTTCATGAAAGAAATCTATTATTATATCGTTTTTAAACATCAATTCTGATTTATAAATGAAAGACCATAATTGTAGCTTCAAACACAATTAAGGAGACGCTAGTAACGGTTTTATTTTTATTCGTAGCAAATAAAATATAAAAATCAATAAATCAATAATACCATATAATCAATAAATGAAAAAAATCTATGGTATGTAGCAGACGCCTTAAAATTAGGTATTACTTGTCATCCTTAAAGTATGCTAACCATTTATTATTATTTTTTCATTCAATTTATCTAAATTGACCGAGTGATTCATATAAAAATTATACATAAATCTTAATGATGATTTGATTATCAACTTTGTATAATAAATCCCATACTGATTTATATATTCGAACTAAAAAATATTTTTGCTAAAAGGATTTCATCCAACTTCCAGTGTTATAAGACATCCCATACTACAACTGGTTTCGATTGATGTTGTTTGTAACAAAGAACAAAATCATTATTATAGAAGGAAAATTATTTCTATTTCTTGGGCATTACAACCCTTCAGTCAGGATTACGACCTAGCTTCTCACACCACTTATGTTGTGTGTGTTAATTTTATACATGAGTGGCGGGACCTACAGTTTAAAGTCGACTCCGAACGACAGATTTTTTTGAGAAGCTTTTCATGGCAATTTTATTTACTCTCAGAGTTTTTGCCAGAAATCTGCTGAGAGGAAGTCGCCGAAGAAATATATTTTCATATTTCGTTTTTGATGACTGACCGGTTATTCGAACCCTGGCCTTTCGTCTAATAAACCAACACACTACCTACTAGACTACGGCGACCACCGAGTAAGAATTTTCTAAAAGATTGTTTTTTATTAGACCTTTCTTTCGTTCAAGACATAATGTTACCAGATGATTCTAAACACAATTACAAAACTTTATATGTTTGAAGTATTCGTCTAAAATAATTTACACTCAAGGTCTGTTTTTAGTGAACCTAAACCTAATGCGATGTAAATATATTCTATGCCACGTTGTTTGTATTTATTCGAATACCAACTACATTTTTGTTGTATGTTTTGTTTATTTCATTCATTATTTATTATTGTATATAAAGAATATCTTTATTATTTATTTATTTTTATGTTTTTTTCATTATTTTAAATTGTATGACAGAATTAAGAAATGAAAAGAATTTATACTAAATGGGAAGGATCAAGTACTTTAATTGATATAAATACAACATAATTGCAAATGTTAGTTACTCTTAAGTACAATAAAAAGAAAATCAAAATGAAAAATTTTCATAGAATTTTACTATAATACCAACTAGAAAAGGGAAAAGATATTTTTTTTCTAAATTAATCCATTTATTGCGTTTAGAGCACATAAATTTAGGAACAAATAATTGAAAGTTTTAGCACTGTTTATTCGATATCGAATGTAATTTTTCGGTAGATATTTTTTACACATACAGAAATTCAAACAAATACAAAGTATGTGTTAATAAATTAAATTTAAAACAAATGTTTCCTGGTTAATAAAGTACAATGTTTTCGTTAAGGATAACGCATAAGGAATTTAAAATTGACTCTTCATTTTAGTTAGCTTTACTACAATCATTACTTAAAAATAAAAATTAACATATCTCTGTAAACTAGTGCCAACTGATTAATTACCTATAAAGTGCAAAAACTAAATCGTACGCATAACATATTATTGAAATATGATTTAAAATGTTTAGTTTAGTTAGACCTTAAATTTATAATTCTTAGATAATAACTTAAAATACAAATCAAAATTTTATGGTAAATTTTTAATTTTATGCTGCTTTTTTTCTATTTTCTTTCCTTCATTATTTAAGCTTAAAAACGAATTTCAAAATAAATAAAATAATAATTGAGTAAGAGTTGCTTGTTGTTGATTTGATTGGTATGTGATGTTTACATTTCACTTTTATTTTTTATTGATTTTTCTTCTTATGTGATCGTGTTTCTTGTACAAGAAATCATACTGGGATTTATCGCGGCAATATAAATCAAAATTGTCTGCAGCAAAAGAGAAGAGAAAATTATTTATTTATAATGAACAAAAAATAAGAATTATCTTGTCTATAACTAACTTACCAAACGTTATATGGCCTTTATGCGTACGATCAATTTGAATGAATAATTTCTGAATCTTGTCTGGCGACAATTTGCCAGCATGTTTTAAAATTTTCACAAATTCTTCACGTATCATATTTTCCGATTCAGCATAAACCTATAAAGAGAAAATACAAATTTATTACAATTGAGTAAAATTGTATACGAAAGATAATAAAAAAGAAGAAACAATTGAATCAAATCGACCTAAGAATTGATTCCCAAAAACTAACTACATTTGTTCGCACCAAAATTTTCTTTAGATATCATCATAGGTGACTCCAAAAAGCAAATTTAATAAATTGGTTTTTACTTACTTTTCTAATGGATTTTAAAAATTCAATTGTCTCCACGCTACTATATTTACAAAACAGGCAACATAAAAGGAAATTCTTTAAATTTACTGTGCCAACATGACGCTGAAACGAAAGTATAATCAATTAAAAACACAAACAATATTTAATGCGTACTTACATAATCCAAAATGGAAAATAAATGATGTAAATTGGTATTTTTCAAATCAATGTCTAACAGCTCTGCGAATGTAATAATATCTAATTTGTCACTATTTGGTATGCTTTTAAATTTATCAGTCAATTTGTTGACATGGTCTGATGTCAAGAGCCTAGAAAAATTCAAAATAAAAACCTGTTTTGAAAACTTTTTGAAACTTTGTTAAACAGGCCACAATTTACCCTAATTTATGAAGAGTTCTTTCAATTTCTACAATATCACCCGATATTGGTATTTTTAAGTCACGAGCTCTGCTCATCATAATCACATCTTCAAAGGAATATTCTGAAGTAGGTACACCCAAAGAGCTAAAAAATAATGAAATGAATTTTCATTATCAATTGTATTTAATTATTATATAAAAAAAAAAGAAAAACAATTTACCTAGCCATAACAGCCCTTACATTTCGGGCATACAAGTTAGGATCTGCTTTTTCTTCTTCCGATGGTACATATACTGGTAAAAATTCGATTTCGCAGCGACTATAAAATGAAGCCATTGTTAGCCACAAAAGTCGTAATCTGGAAAGGATAACAGATAATTGGAATTATTTATTAATATTTATAGCACAGTTTTCATAACTTACACTCCTGGTCCATCCCAAGTCCAGGTAAATGTGTCATGTTTATTGGGATATCTCAATAATACAGGCTGTACGGGTACACCGGGGTAGAAAGCTCCTCCTTTAAATTTGATAAGAGCTTTACGATTTGTACATGTTCCTTCGGAAAAAATTACAACTTGAGGCCAATCCTCTTCCGATCTGGCGCGATTAACGATTTCACGTATGGTTGTCTGTCGTGAATTCGGATCCTCTCTTTGTACATAAATGGGTTGAGCATAATTGATAATTTCTAAAAATATTAGAGAAAATAATATTTCAGAATATATGTATGACATGCCTAAATGATTTTTTTTTAATAATTTCTTAATTATTTTTCTCAATGGTACGTGTTTTAAAATAGCAATTAAAATATACATACATAATATACCAAAATAGTTATTAAATTTGAAAAAAACTTTTCACTTACTTCCTAGCAAAGGTATTTCCGATGTTTCCTTTTTAGCAACTATAGCAGGTGGATTGGATGGAACTGCAGCAACAATAATGGAATCGACATATGACGAATGTGGTGCTACAACTAAAATGGGAGCTTCCTTAGCCGATGCCCGTTCACCTTTGTAGGTTATATAGTGAAACGATCCAGCCGCATACAGCATGCGCATGCAACCGGCTACCAAGTATTGTATGTGTCTGAAATAATATTAAGGTAAGCAAATTAAGAAATTAAAATTTTATTGCAAATATGCAAAGTGAACAACATACTTGCGCCAACCGGCTATGGGTTGTTTATTTATTTCATCAACTGTAGTGCCATACAAACCAATGCAGGCAAACATCCAGGCAGATAATAAAGAGAGTACACAGCCTACAACACGTATAGGTACTAATAAAACTGTAAGTACATAAATCTGAAAATAATAAAAGGGGAAAAATATACACACATTAAGTGATTAATAGAACATAAAACAAAAAAGTATACAAATAAAGATTTAATTAATTTAATTTTAAATCTTTAGTTTTTTACATACATTATCATATTTTGATATAATTAACAATCATATGATTTTGTTGTAATAATTCCGATAATGATTGTGTAGCAATTTGTTGAAATTGTTTACTTAATAGTGTTTTTAACTTAAAATGGTCACGTAAATAAATATAATATAAAACGACATGTTATTTATAAAACATTTTAAAAGTTTCCCTTTTTTTTAATTTTTATTTCAGAAATTATTTTTATTGATTTTTTTCTAATAACT
This sequence comes from Sarcophaga bullata, assembly GCA_005959815.1. Taxonomy (NCBI): domain Eukaryota; kingdom Metazoa; phylum Arthropoda; class Insecta; order Diptera; family Sarcophagidae; genus Sarcophaga; species Sarcophaga bullata. The sequence goes on along the minus strand of QOCX01000336.1, from coordinate 108,562 downwards.
ATGTATGTACATACATATGTATATTGTAAAATCGCATTTTTATTGCTGGAACCTTGAAAGGGCCTGGAGAAAGCTTTCAATATACACAATTTTATTTAGGAAATTGTTTAAATATTAATATGATAAAAAAAACTTAATTAAAGTCATCACAATTAATTTGTAGTTTAGTATATATATGCGTATGTACATAGAAATTTTGCACAAAAAAAAAAAAACACCTACATTTTATATTTTTAATAACAAATGACTGATTCATATAAAGAATTTCATATGTGTAAACGTTGACATACATTTTCCTATGTCTGTATTGATGTCGACAATATCTGCTTTTTAGGTCATGTCACACAAATCAATATTATTAAGAATTTATAAGTCGTATTATTGGTATTTTAAGTATAGAATTAAACATTTCTTCATTATAAAATCAAACATTGCAGAGCATATGGAAAATTTTTAATACTTAAAATATTTGCAAATAATAGAGTCTTTCAATTTTGTGTTTCTTTTTTGTTTTGTGTGAAATGAGTGTAACATATAATTAAAATGGATGTTTAAAATCTAACTCCAAAAATGAAGATCAAAATGTATCAATTGAGAGGCTTATCAGCAGCTCCCAAATAGCAAAAGATTTGACTTTACAAGAATGGAAGGCCAACGACTATCACTTGGACTTATTTTTAGCTTGTATCAATAAATTTATTGCAAACAAAAGTCCTTGCAAGAATAGCGGCGTTATAAAATGGAGAAAAGTATAGTTGATGCAAATAAATCAGAAACCATTGCAACTCCTATATAAAATCATAACTTAAGAAATTAAAAAATAATAGAAAATTCTAATATTTTAGAATAAGAATAATGTCAATTGCTTTTAAAATTGTTATAAAATATATTTAACTTAATAAATGTGTTATTTATACGTATTTCCTACATATAAATACCTTTCATTATTATTTTTTTTTTTTTTTGTGACGCATTTTTATATGTTTAAAAATATTCTCTAAAAATGTATGTCACAGTCATTGTCATGAATAAGTGTTTTCATTTTATACAATAATTAACGTTTTTATTTATATGTATGCACATATATTGTACTTAAAAATAAAATCCATTATTCTACTCTAGAATTGGGGAATCCGTATAATGAATATGTGCATAAATTTCCAAGTGCCTTTTTTTTTGGTTTTAGCATTGACATTGAAACTTTTTGTATTCTTTAAACAAAAATATATTCCAAGTATAATAAGAAAAAATTGATTATTTTTTATGTTTTAAGGTAGTTAGTTAAAACTATGGCATGGGTGCGAGGTATATGTATGCAGTTTAAATTTAAGTTGGCAAACAACAACTATGTGTACTTATTTTACATACATTCATGTAAATCTAATGGAAAATATGAAAAATAAAGAGATTATTAATAAATGCACGAACAAATGCAGGAATAAGCAAATATACGCGAGACTTAAAAAATTGATTTTTTTTTATACCAAAAACTGATATGTTGCTGTGTTTTTATTTACACTTAAAGACTTTTATATATATAAATAATATAAAAACGTTATATATGTATGTATGTTAGGCTAGGTTATGTTAGTTTAGAAGATCGGTGTACCACTGTATTCAAAGTTGCACGATTTCACTCAGAGACCTATTGCTCCATTGTCACTCTCGTAGAAAAGGAGAAATATTGAATAAATAAAGATACAGAGAAAGAAGTAAAAAAGATTGGACCAACTTAAGAAGAGAAAGAGAACCAGAAACTCACTACTAACTGTTATGCGTAAGAGTGACATAATGTGCTATAGTTATGATATCCTTCTATCAATCCTTATGAACGCTATTTGTTGCTTGAGCTTGCAGTCCTTCAGATAAAATGATACCTATAATTACAGTATATTCTTTATTTAAAAGACTTTATTACATCACATCTTGAAAACTTTCTCTAAATTGAATTCTGCTTTCTGGAAACTGTTTTCCTTTTTATCTTTTATTTTTACTTACATTGTGACTATAAATCAAAATAATTTGTTTATTCTCGTATTTATAATTATCAATTTTAACCTTAATATACGCATGAAAAAAAACTATTTTTTAATTGACTGTCGAATGAAATCCTATAATAAAAACCAAGGCTGTATATTCCATTCTTAGCGAAAAAATATGTCTGATTTTATATGAATGTAGAATGCAAAGTAAAAATACAAAATAAGCACATAAACACAATTATTTTAAAACATAAGATTAAATTAAGAACGAACTATTAAATAGATTTCATGTGTCTTTCATTGTCAAGACTATTCTCAGCTGTAAAATGCTAAAATGTTTTAATTTTAATAAGTTTAAGCACGTAAACTAATAAATATGGTCACAATTAATCAGTAACTAATTCAATTGAATAAGTATTTTGTTTTTGTAAATAAAAATTAAGCAATAATATTAGCCGAAAATATATATACACATACATACATACATATATCTAAATCATTCAACTTTAACAAATGAATGTCAAGTGTATGTGTATGATTATTTTTCACTGAAATAAGCAAACATTAGCCGCTTTTTTATTTTTTTTTTATAGTGAAGAAAATAAAATCAAATAAATTGAAAGAAGGAAAAATCCAATAAATAAGTCGAAAAACAAAGGAAAATAATAAGTATAATATGGCTGTAGATATATAGTCTGTAGTGATTATATCTAGATGAAAAAATTTTTGATTTCTTATTGAGAGGGGCTAGACACAAGTTAAAATGTCATAATAATGTTAGATTAGGCGCAGGTTTTGCTCCTTTTAGATGCAAGTAATGGCACGACAACCAAACCATATTCATTTTCCTAAGAATAGAGTTTACCTAACAGACAAAAGAAAAAGCAAAAGTTATCTCCTTCACTACTAATAAAAGTGATGGGTGAAATTTTGCGGCGCAAAATTCTCCTCAGCCAAAAATTCAGTTCTAAGTTGTAACATTAAAGTTTTGGTTAGTTTTGTAGTTATTAAACTTAATTTTTCTCAATTAATAATAAAAAACAATAGAAAAATAAGATAATTTTGTATTTACCTTAGCTAAATCAACATTACGATCGATATTGATACGATGTGTAAACGGATTTATATAAGTGCTATCGAGATCATCCCAATTAACACTGTCAGATTCTTGTGAGTCTGTTTTCGATAGAGACGTACTAAGTGGCGAACTCATATTAACGCCGTTAGTTGTTGTCTCAGCAGCTGGTGGTGTTTTTGGAGACGGTGAACGTCGACGTTTTATAGTAGATGATGTAGTCATTTAAGCGAATTGGCTTAAAAAATGCAAAATCAAGGTCGTTAGTATCTTTGAAAAATTGTTTTCCCTTTTTCTTATGAAAGCATTTAATTATACAGAAAGTATAATTCTATTTATTCACGAATATTTGGTTGCCAACAATGCAAAATCTTTTTAACTTTTTATAAGCAGAATTGTTTTTTCTTTTTTTTTATATAGATTTTGTCTGGATGTTGTTATAGGTTGACTCCACGTTTCGTTTCGTTCGTATTTGTTTATTTAAAACTCTTTCTTTTCTTTTTTTGGATCATTTATTACTCTCGCCTTTTGGCACTGTTGTAGAAACGAGTGTACCACCGTCAAATTCTCTGATTATTATTATTATAATGTGTACATATGTATATGTATTTTCTTTTTATTTCACTTCATATAACAATTTTTTTCTTTTGATTTACTGATAAACAAATTTGATGCTGACGCATTTGATTTTCTGTTCTATCTTTTAACACATTTCTTCGAATAGATGAATAAAAAACACCATAAACGAACAACTTTCATCATAAATAAAAACAGAAAGAAATAAAGACCGTTTAAAAGTTCCGTGGTTGTAGCATTACTGAATTAGTAGAGTCGTAAGATCGTATGTCTGGTGGTTTAGTTTTTAAATTGAAAATTTCTATTTTATATGAAGAGATCCAAACTGGTCTACTTGTTGAACGATTGATCGTCAATGAGAGACTATCTAAACGTGTCTGCAAATAGTAATACAATAGAGAGGGAGCTACGTCTCTATAATAATTGTGCCTCTCGCCTCTATGGTATTATAAAACGCATTTGTAGCTAGCTGTCTATGCTTTTATATATTCAAAATACTCATTGCTTCGTCAGCTGATTTTTTTACTGGCCTTTTGCTTTCTTTTCTCCTACGAAAGTTTGGCTCTTAACAGTTTATTCTTGACATTGGTTTAGTAACTGTTAACTTTATTGTTTTGATTGGTTGATGACAGAATTCTGTTTATGGCTAATTTTGTGCAAAAACGTAAATTTATTGAAATTTTCTGCAATTAGAAGAGAGAGAAAGAAAGGAAATATATTTAGTAATAATTTATATTAAACAAAATAACAATAATAATAATAATAATAATAATAATAGTAATAATAATAATAATAATAGATAGATAATAATAATAATAATAATAATATAATAATAAAATAATAATAATAATAATAATAATAATAATAATAATAATAATAATAATAATAATAATAATAATAGTAATATGGCAAGTAACTAAATTTATAAATTTTCCCAAATTTTATATACTTATTTATAAATTTAGAATTGTGTTCATTGACTGAGGCAATTAGTAATAGACAATATTGTTAAGAATAAAAAGGTACAAAGTTTAAGTGGAACCCAATAATATTCATATCAACAGATTGTTTACATATGTGAAAAAGTATAATTTTTGTCTGAATTATCACAGTGGTTTAAAATTGATAATAAAAAGTGTATTTATGTTGGTACTTAACATATTTTGTAGTATTTTGATTTGAATATATTATATTAATATATGTATCTCTCATGAATAGATGAGATCATTGGAAAAGAATACATCTGTATGCACTTAGTAGGAACCTTGGAAATGATGAGTAAAGTCCAATCCAATAGTCTACACTGCTTAAGTAAAATCTCAATTTTGTTTTACTTTTCAAGACGATGTTTTGATCTTTGAGTTGTTCGGAAAAGTTTATGTTTTATGTTTTTCAATAAATATTTTATTACTTATTATTAATATCTCAAGTAATACCACGCAGATTACACACTAGCATACCGTATTCGGTCAAATGTTTTGGAAATATCCAGCTTTCAGAGATTAACGCCAACATATAAAATATATTACGCTTAAACTTATTTGTCTGCCAGTATATCAGAAAATGTGAACTATAGGTTGTTCCATTCTATGAACATGTTTTGTTAATAATAGAATGAAAACAAACTGTTTGAATAAATATGTGTCAACTATTGTATTTAAAAAAACTAATAATTAATATTTTTATCTTAACAATATGAACTTTGTTTTCAATAGCGCGAGAATTTTATTAGACAAATTAATTTTATATGATAACACGTAGGAAAACAGAACTATTAACGACGATATCAATAGAATGAATTTTGCAAATAAAAGTTCCAAAATCAAATACTATAACAAAAATATTTTAAGTAATAAATAATTGCTAAAGAAATGTTTAATTATATATACATACAAGCACTCATATGTATATATATACATATACATGCATACACTATTAGAAAAAATATTATATCGTAGACACAACCCAGACCACAGATTATATGATTGAACAGCAATACACAATGTCAACATTGCAGAGACTCACAACGAATGACAGCAATTATTTATATTGACATTCTCCATGACTTCTCCAGCCAATGGGTTGGTGCTGTTATTGTTTTACTCGTGGATTTAAGCAACAAAATAAATGAAGGCTTTTAAAATTTATAAATTATTGTACGATTATAACACTCTTATTTTCCTTTACTAATAAAAAAAGTAAACAATATCGAGTATTTAATGCAAAAACTGTTTTTAAATCAAGTGAACGTTCTTTCATGTATGAAAGGCCGCGTGTAGTTATGTATGTCTGTTACAGAAACGTTATTGAGAATGAATAAAAAAACAAGAGCAAGAAAAGGAAATTCTTTTAATTTCTGCATGTGTGAATTTTCTTAACAAACGTACAAACCTATAGATTTCTATATGGGATTTGTTTATAAACGTTCACATATACTTGTGTGTACACTCGCTATTGTATTTATATGTTTACAGTAAATATATGCATGCAGCAATAAGACGAACATCAGGCGATTTTGTTGTCTCTACCCACAAAACAAAAGTGGTGAATCAAATTGTTTGTTGTTGTATTTTCTTCTCCCATATATTTTTTTCTTTGCCTTTTTTTCTCAATGTAATTTCAATTGTAGTTGTTGTTCCAACTTTTTTTCTAACAAAACGAAGAATGAATAAGCAAACAAAAACAATTATGGAGAAAAAAAAATCATAAGCATTTAAAAGACACAAAAGGGGGTGTGTATGAGTAATACAAATAAAACGTAATATTTTATAATTTTTAATAAAATTGTATAAAAATTTGTTATTAAATTAACGTTTAAATTTTTAATTTAACTTTTATTTTATGTTTGCGATTTCATTACGTTTGTCTTCTATTATGTTAAATTTTCGATTTGCTTTTCACTCATTAAACCTTTTGTTCTAACGTAAGAACGTGCTTTCGACAAGATTTTTATCAACTTCTGCGTCAATATTCAATAATTTTTCATAATTTAATTTTTCACTTTTAACTTCTTCAATAGACACACCATTTAAAAATGTTTTTTTTTTTTTTTTCAAAAAAAAGCATCTATTACGTTTCTCAAATTTTTCTCGCGGTATTTAACAAAATAACTTTATTGATGTCGGTGTTTTGCCGCTAAAGAAATACTGGAAGAGCGGCCACAACAAAATTTCTATTTATTTCTCTTTCTACTCACGATTTAATGCAATGCTGTTCTGATTGGTTAAGTAAACAATTCACAATAGCATCATGTCGATAAAACAGTGTCTAAGTTATACATAAGGCTGCTGTCAAATTTAATAAGGGAAAGAAAGTTTATATAAAATATTGCTTTCGACAGTGCCCTTATTATTCAAAATACAACCAATGCTGACAGTAAATAAAAATTTTGTAACCACTTTGTAAATAAGAAATCACCTATGAGGAAAACAAACTAAATTTATTTAACTTCTAATATTGTATTTAGATTGAAGTCGCTGAATTATATTTATCAAACACAGTTTGAATTTAAAACACACGGATTTTGTAAAGCAATCTATTTTTTTAGCGTAGTAAGTGATGTATCTAGATCGCTTAGATGCAATTAATATAATTAGATTTATAGATAGAACATTTTGAGAGCATTGCTCATGTACTAAATCAAAAGTTGTGGTCAACACTTTCAAATCGCATAATATTTCTTTATTGCACTTTTAGATTGTTACTAATAATTATGGCAACTTTATTTGCTATTTTGTAAGGTACGGCAACTCTTTGTGGTTAAATGAAATTTTGAACTTTTCCATCAGTCAGCTGTGAAATATTGGGGAGACTACGCAATAGAAAAGCTAATGAAAATATACAAAAATACAAAATTTCGTGAGCCATTGAGAAAAGTGAAATAATATAGAAAAATTTAAACAATTACAAAATTATTTTTTAGAATACATAATTACGAAAACGAAACATACTTTTATAAAATAAATAAATAAAAAAGAAATAATTAGCAAACGCAGCAGAGGAGACAACAAAATAAAATTTTGAAAAAAGCTCAGCAGAAAATATCAAAAGGAATAACAATAATTGTAAGTACAATAAAACAAATGAAGAAATGAGGAAAATGAAATTTATCTTTCGCAATATATTCTATTGCAATTATGGCTATTACTGTTATTGTTGTAATTTACTTTACGTTTGGTATTCCCCTCCCTTGTCGTTTATTGCGTATTTTTCTATCCATCTTGATCATTCCCTTCATGTCTCTTTTTACTATTGCCAAAGTCTTGTTGCTGCTGAATTTTTTTTTTTAATTTTTATATTTTTTTAACGGGTAAGAAATGCTTTTAACGTTATATTGATTAAATTTGTTTTTATTTGCATTTCAATATTTACGCCAAAGGTGACCAACGTAAATTTAGAAACATTGTAAACAGTTGTTTTCATTTCGTTTCGTTTGAAGGCATGAAAGGCATGTTCGTTCTCCTATGCTCTTTGTTTGCAAGTATGTTGTTTGTTTAGGAAAGAGTTAAATATTTTCTATATAAATAGAAACATATAGTTGCATATATTTTATAAGTGTTATGTATAGATATGTTTATTCAGATATATATATTGTATATAAGAATGTGTATAGATAGAATTTAATTTAATGTATTCATATTACATATGTATGCATATGAATTCCATTGTGCTGTATTTATTGTGATTTGTTTATTTGAAATGTTATTGGTCTTTATTGTTATTGTCCCCCTATTCTTATAATTTCTATACAATAAAAAGCATAAATTATTCTTCAACACTGTTGCCAACTCCGATGTTTCAACGTTTAAGGTAGCGTTTCCGAAGGTAGCGTTGCAGAAGGAAAAATATAAGATAATTCCGAATAGCTATAAATATGACCAGAGCCCTCTTTCGAATCTTATTTAAGTAGATTCAAACAGCGGGCTTTTACACTTTCAAAGTTTTCCTTACAGTCGTTAAGTTCGTAGAAGAAAAGAGAAAAACGAACAAGGGTGCTCTACACTCAAAATTTCTTTGCCTTTCGTTCGTCGTTTACTGAATGCAGTATACGCACCAACAAAATATCAAAGTTTGTCAAAATAAACTCTGAAAGTGTAAAACCAAAGAAAAGACGTTATTGTTTCTATATTAAAATGGGGTCTTACATAGTTTCCTTATATCGCATTAAAATTTTATTCAACCGACGACCAACCAGCCATTCAACATAAACATTGTTTGTACACAATTATAAAGTACAACCAGTCTCAACCTTTAGGGGCCGTTTAAAAACGTTGATTTTTTACGCATTCCTGCCTCGTTTTGGCTGAAAACATTTAAAAAAGAGTTGGCAACAGTGATTGTTAGGAACATAGTAGCGAGTGTATTTATATTCTCTCCTTTTTCCAATGTTACCACTTAACTCCGCTGTTGTTGTTATTGTTTGTTACAAAAACAAATCTTTATCCACTCTATACTACGCAATAAAAGTGTTGTATGTTTTGTGTTTACCAACAATGCATTGCATGTACATATGTATATATTTTGGATTTTATTTCTTTGTTCTGTATGATGATAAAAATTTCAAAAACACATAATTTGTAGGTGTGTATACACAAAATAAAAAAATATACTTATTTAAATGTATATACATGCATGTATAGATACATAAACATAGAATAAATGTTTGACTCTATCAAACATAATTTTTCGGCAGAATCGTTGTTATATAGAGTTCTAATAAAGAAGTATTCAACATTTTGAACATTTTCCTTTTTCATTATTAATCTGGAAATTCTTGTTTTGGTTGTTGCAAAAGAAATTTTTAAAAACGTAAAGAGGAAAATAAAACTAGGACCAATATACATAGTTAAAGAATCGAAAAGTATTTTCACAGGAAATATTTTACGAAACTTAAAATTTAAAATTGAAGATTTAAATATATTTCGATTCTTCCGTAATAAATCGAACAAGTTCTAAAGTCGCAGCATATATGAAACGAATTAATATTTCTTTTTATTCCATTAATACGTTTTAGTTATTTCGTTTTTTGTTCCACTGTCTAAGGAAGGGGAAATTTATTTTTGTTTTGAATTACTCTTATTTTGACAAGTGTTGCCAAGTGTTTAAGTTTTTTGTGTTATGTTGGAGTATTCATATTTAATGTATGATATAAAAGTATTATCTCAAAATAATTATGTTTATTTTAGTTTCTAATTAATAGAAATTTGCAAGCAATTTGTTGGTAATAGTTTATCATTGATTTTTATAATATTATTTTTTTTTAATTTTATTAAAAGATAATTTATTTTAAGTTTTTTATCGACACAAAATAACTACAAACGCACGAAGCTCCATATTGTGTACTATTTGATTAATTTGACTAATTGAAATCTTTAACAGTTATATTATTTGATTTTAATTAATTGTGAAAAGTTGTGAGAAGGAATTAAACCCATTTTCATGTACACTTTCTACCTTATGAAATGTTTTGGAGTTTATTTTTCCCTAGTAATAATATCTTTTGGTGGATGTGGCAATCATTTTTCGTTTTCTTTGTACAGGGTTTTGTGTATTTACTAAAAGATTGTATTTGCTTTTGCTACACTTTTTGTCAGTACGTTTCTGTTATTCAAAGGTGCTAGTTGTCAAATAGTAGAGAGGGAGAAGATTTCAATAAAAGCCAGACCCAGTGTGCGTGTGTGCATAAGTGTTAGTTAGTGAGTGAGCGAGCGAGCGTGTTTGGATGTATAATTCTTTACACTTGCAGACAAAGAAAGAACGAAACAAATTATTTTTTTTCTTTCATTTTTTATCAAGTTTGATAACAATTTTCTTTTTCGCATACATTACATTGTGAAAAACAAAACAATAATCATCCTTAATAATTTATTACTTAATCAGAGGTTTTATTGTTACTTTTACAAAAAGAAATAATAATTTTCACCGCATAATAAACAATGTAAGTCGTGATATTTTATAAATATATAAATATTTATAGATCCGAATTCATTAAACTTTTTTGTTAAACTTTTTCATAGTGCTAGTAGCGTCTTTGTAATTATATTGATGTCGTATTTCTATTTGTTTGTTTTTTTCCGCTTGGCTCATTTGTTTATTGAGAAGAAATATTTGGTCATGACTTTATTTTTATATACAAATGCTAAGCCATGCCAAACCATTTGAGGTGGCAGTGCATTTATTATTGTTGTTATAACTTGTCTGTTATTAAGTTTCGTTTTTTTTTTGCTTTTATTAGTTTAATTTTACCTTTTGTGTTATCAATGCGCCATAAAAAAATCGAATATTAATGATATTTTTTGTATAATTAACTTGGCTTTTTATTGTGATTTTGTTTAATTATTCTGCTTTCCTGCTTCGGTATTTAATTCTGTAATTCTATTGTTGTTATTATGGTTGTTGTTGTTAATATGGTTGTGCTAAACATTTTTCTGTATGTATAATTTTTGCGTGGGCTGTATGTAGTAATCCATCTAAAAATGGCAGGCAGGAGTTTTCTAAATAATAGAAATTTAGATTCTTTGTCCCTTATTTTGTGTACATAGTATTACATATGTTTACAAGCGTATGCATACAAACTTACTTTAAGAATTTTTCTGTCAAGAATACAAAACAATTGCGTTTCTTTTTAGTTTTCAGTTTTTCCTTATTTGTGTTTATCATCATCTGTTTGTGTGTTGAGTATTTATATCACACCAACAAAAACCAAGGGGATTTCATTTTATTTTATGTTGAAGCGCCTCCACTGTGTGGTGAGTTTTTTTTATAATTCAATATGATTCGTTTTACTCTCTCTGTTTCTCTCTCTATTTGTGTGATTCAGTAAATTTTTGCTTTTGTTTCCCCCTTCAATTATTGTGTTTTGTAAATATCGAACAGCTGAGCTTGTTTATTATTAACTCAAAATAAATAAAAAGAAAAACTAAAAAGAATAAGAAAAAAAAAAATGTATTTAATTGATCACATTGAAATCATTATCAAAATATCATAAAAAATAAATTGTGTCTAATTTTATTTTTCATTTAACTCTAATCTACATATCGCAATCTCAATATAGAAACACCCTTAGACATTTGGATTTATGCTCGTTTTCTGTTTGCATATTTCTAAAGATAATCTCCTAATACGCCCTGAATTGATAAATTTTAGTGCTCAGATAAAAAAATGCTAATGTTTAAACCGATTTGAAAAAAGTTTTTGAAACTGCATCAGACCATTATTTTGTTTTTTTATTTTCATATGAACTAGCATGATGCTATTGAGTGACATGCGGACAGTTCAATTTATGCATGTAAAAGGGTGAAGCGTCAACATAAAGTTTTAGCCTTTGACATGGAAGTTCTCTCCATTCTACTGTAAAGTAGTTTAATTTGCATTTGAAAACAATCTTATGAGCGCTTGAAACCCAGAGTGAATTTCAGTGAATATTTAATTATTTTTGTTAACATTAATAAACCTTTTAATTGATTTTTTCTTATTAAAAAAATGCCTAATTCGTTAACTTTAAAAGTTTCTGTTTTATTTCGTACAATAACTCTTACTGTGTAGCATATTTAAATAAAAGTAATTATAATTCTGTTTATAATTAACATCATGGCCTTTTAAAAATAATCAAATTAAGAGATAATGAAAAGAGAATGAACTAATTAAATTTGCAAATCTTAAAGATAGCTTTGAGTCATAAAACAGCATTAAATCGCGTTTTTGTTTTTCTTTCAACGTAGGCATTAAACTTTATACGTTAAAACGATAATTGTTTGTATATTCATTTAATAAACGACACGCCTCACAATTTCGCAATGTCTTGCTACACACAATATTTTCTGCTACAAAAATATACTACATCGTAAATATATAAGACATAAACAAATGTTAAGCACACCCTATATTCTCTTTTCGTTTAATTAGCCGCTAGAATAGGAGAAGGTGTTATTCTATATAAATTGATATTGTTTATCTATTTTTTGTTTCTATCATTTGCTAAAATTGACAGTTCAACTGCCAAAAACATCTGCTATTTGTGCCCGTTAGTTTAATAACAACATCATTTTATATTATTCGTTTGGGAACAATAAACAAAATTACAATTGCAGTGCTGTTAAATTCCATTTAGAAGACAAAGTGCTTTGCTTTACACTGAATTTTTTTAAGAGCAGTAAACACTGTTTGAATTTACAATATATTTGTATTTATTTGTCATTGTGGGCAATGGCAAGTTGCAGCTTATTGGCATAGACCTTTATGTAAATTTCAATATTTCATAAGAAGAAATCCGGCGGTCAATTAATAAATAATGGTGTGAAATTCTTGACTACAATAGGACTGTAAAGTGTAACCATACTCTAAATTCGTTTCGAATAGTCATTATGTCTAAAGTACTTGAAAACTATATCAATTTTATTCAGGAAGTTATAGTGATATTTTATCTCCTTTGAATCAATGATAATGTATCCTTTTTACTTGCTAGTCAATCTTTTAGTACAGTATTGTCAAATTATCAAAAAGAGAAAATATGCATTCCTCCATTCAATTTAAATTCACTGTGGCTTACATTTTATAAAGAGGACCGACTAGGCTTCTATTCAGTTGTGTATTAAGTTAACGAATGTCTATGTTTTTACTTTCACCTTTCCGATATCATGTTTCAGATATGTATTCGATTTATCTGAAAACCATTAATTCATAAAACGCACGTTTTTTTTTAACTTTTGGCAAATTATTTCAATTGTGCTTCCATATCCATGCATACGTACATACATATATCGTGTGTATAAACTTATTTTTCATTTACATTAGCATCTATTTTTACCAACTGTTTCCATGTTTCAGTGTTTGTTTTACCTGTTGCCTCGGAAATTTCCTATCACTGGTAATCTTTTCAGTTAGATTGTTATACGTTTACTCTTTGTTCGCCTAACCAGATCACGCATTTCTCTCTGTTGTGACTTTTTTAATCCTGTCTTTATTAAAACAATTCTTTTTTAAAATTAAAAAACAATACACGAGAATAAAAAATATTTTAATGACGTACGTATGGATTTGTGTAATATTTTTTAAATGTGAACCAAAATATTATTATATTAACTTTTCCGGTAGTCGAAAACTTGAACACAAAGATATCTTTTACACTTTTGACGTATTCAAAAATGAATATCATTGGAGTATTAAAGTTTATTGCTTGATATGTATAATTATCTACAACACTTCATATTGTTATTGTTATTATTCATTGAGAAAAGACTGGACCTGCTCGAATTAAAAAGTGTTGCCCAAAAGTATGCCCTACAATGCTAACGAAAGAGAAACTTGGCTTTTATGTTTTATTCAATTAATAATGATGATGGTAGTGGTAGTACATTCTTTTTAAAAACAAAAAACAAATTTGCTTTTAAATATCATAAACTATTTTTGCGACATATTTTTTCTTTGCATTTTATATATAAAAAAATAGACCACGTTTTACACTTGCCTTTGGTCTATTTTATATTAAATGCCTCCAAACATATATACATACAGAAACACATGCTAACAATTAAACGACCTACTAACCTCAATCTTAACACATATACATATATACATACACATTTATATACATAGTTTTTATCCCATACGTAACGTATACCTTCCTTAACTATAATCTGTGTTGCCTGCCTATCTTCACCCCCATTTTTACAATCCTACCTCTCTCCACTTTAGCATGGCAAGAGTGTATTTTTTATACGCTGCAACTCAATGCAGCGAACAACAGAAAATATGCACATATTACAACAATAACAACAGCGACAAGAAAACATTGACGTCAATCCGAATTTTTGAAAAGTGCATTTCTTCTTCTGTGTACTGTGAGAATTGTTAAAAAAAAAAACAACATTTTTGATGTTCCTTTTTATATTTTTATACGATATCTTGAAATCATTTTTTGTTGATTTCTTTAACCAAATATAGTTTGATTTCGATTCATTTTCTGTAATGCATATAATTGTTTATTTAATTTTGTTATTATATTGTTTTTTTCTTCTTATATTTACAGATTCATTAAAATTTCAGTAACGATTTGAAGAATTCTAAATAGAATTATACACGTGTCACATGATTATCCACGTTAAATTGCTGAAGTAAATATTGTGATAAGAAATACTCATCAATTTCAGATCCTGTCTAGTATCCTAAACACTCACACACCGACTAACAAAACACAAAGAAATAAAAATAAAATGTCGTCACCAAGTGCTGGCAAACGTCGCATGGACAATGATGTTATTAAATTAATAGAATCTAAGCATGAGGTTACAATTATTGGTGGCCTTAATGAATTTCATGTAAAATTCTTTGGGCCACATGGGACACCGTACGAAGGAGGCGTTTGGAAGGTTCGAGTCTACCTGCCCGATAACTATCCCTTCAAATCACCTAGTATAGGTTTTGTTAATAAAATCTATCATCCTAATATAGACGAATCATCCGGAACCGTCTGTCTCGATGTTATAAATCAAGCCTGGACGGCTCTGTATGATCTGTCAAATATTTTTGAATCATTTTTGCCACAGCTGCTCACATATCCAAATCCGGTTGATCCACTGAATCGTGATGCAGCGTCCCTGTATTTACATGAACCTGAAGAATATCATCGTAAAGTAGCTGATTATGTACAACGCTATGCCACTGAAGAGGCTTTAAGAGCCGCTCAAGTAGAACGCGAAAGTAGTGATAGTGAATCAAGTATGTCCGACTATAGTGAAGATGAGGCACGAGATATGGAGTTATAATACCGGTTTATTATTAAGTTAATATTATGAATTTGAAAATAATTGCAATAATTATTAGATTACAATTTTATTGAAAATAATGAACACACACTGAATTAATTCTGTAAAACATAAACAAATTTAAGTAAAGGAAAGAAATGAAAACAAATGAAATGTGTAAACCAACCAAACCCTTAACAAAATAATAAAAAAAAATGTTACAACAAAACGAAACAAAACAAAACAAGACGAAATAAATACAGCAACAACTAAACCTACATAGCTACACCCTCTCCTCTACTAATACAAACACAAACAAACAAACAAAAAAAAAACAAATATTTATGAAACATATTAACAAATAATTATAATAGAAATTGCAATTTTACCTTAGCCAATCCAATCCAATCCAATCCAACCTAATAAATCAATATATGTGTGATGGATAACATATACCAGGAACCCAAACCGTTTTTAAATTTCGTTTTATCAACAACAAAATAGCAAAGAACCGTACAGAATAGTAACACAATATATTTAATTCAAAACAGATAACACAAATTTGTAAAACACACAACAACAACAACAGTTACTACTATTACACAACTACAACAATTACCGCCACCACCTCCTTGAACTACCTAAACGGAAAATTATATTTTACATATAAATTCAAACATACATACATACATACCTTACATACATATATTGTTACAATTACATAAAAAAAAACAACACAACGACCACCCTCCTCTTCTCTCATTCTCTAAAACCAAATCAATAAGGAATAACAAAAAGCAAAAACAAACAAAAAAAATGTCTATTTGTGTTTTGATTCAATTTCTATTTCTATTAAAATTCATTCGATTAAAATTATTTTCAAATTCTTAAGTTTTAATTTCCGTTTTTCACTTTTTTTTTTGATTTTATTATTTTAGCTTTTATTTTATTGGTTTTAAACAACTCTCTATCTCTCTTTTCCCCCTCCCATAATTATAAATGATTATGTAATTTTAAGTCATCTTTTGTTATAGTAAACAATGGAAATATACAATTCATTTATTAATTATCTCCATTCGTTCTTGTAACATTTTTAATTTCTTTTATTTTTTAAAACTTATTTAGCCTTTAACTCTAGTGTGTAATTTAAAAAAAAAAAGAAAAAAAAACAATACAAAATTACGTTTAATTAATATATAATAATAATATAATAAACATATTTTGAAATTAAAGTTTAAGAGTTAAGTAAATAATAATATGAATATATATATATATCTATATATATATATATCTATATATATATATAACAAAAAACAAAACTAAAGAAGAAAACAAAAATACTTAAAACTACAGTCGGTGTTTTTATTTTTATTCCAGTGTTTTGTTAGACATTTTTCTCAGCAATATTGGCCATCCTTCAAGCAATCTCCAGGAATAGTACACATATTTGGTTAGGATTATTTTAATAAATACATATTTTATTAGCTAACATTTCGTTGGATGTAACGAACGATATTGTTGCTTCAGATTTAAAATAAAATTTGTAGTTAACTTTTACGAATATTTTTGTCTTCGATTAACATATGCATTTAGTATAGAATGTGTGAACAAAATCTTATACTCCTATAGTAACTTTCGGTTTCGTTTAGCCAGTTAGCTTGCATAATTAAACTTTTTGTTTTATCAATAATACCATCATCATCATCATCATCATCGTCATTACAGGTTGTTTATTATTCATTTAGATATCTCCTACAGTACAATATACTTGTGTACAGTATATACTTATGTAGTAAATGAAAGGGTTCATTCTGTTCTGTTTATCCTTTAAAACATTTATTAAATTGTTTTATCTTTTTTTTTTGTTTTTTTTTTGCTTATGCCATGGTTACTTTAAATTTTGTTGATTTCTCATAATTTGTTGAAATCAGTTTAAAACATTCAAGTGTCGTGTGTAAATCAATGGGTAAAAAGTAAAAATTTGTTTTTAATTGTTTATCAGTTATATTATAAGTTCTTCCATTATAATTAAATAATATTAATTAGCTTAAACAAAAAAGAAAAGGAATTGTAGATATTAAATTATAATGGTTAATATTTTCCCTTGTCAATAATGTTGTCACCATTGAATATGTTTCGTTTGCCCAAAATTCTTGTCAATTTTTTTTTTACTAAAAATTTACAATTAACGAAAGAATAAATTATTAGTAAATTATTTAAAATAATGATCATAGTTTCGTATAAAATATATTCACATTAGTGATGGTCAAATTTTAATTACTATTACAAAATAATGATAATAATAACAATTGTATTATTCTTACGTGTGTTGCGTATTTGTTTTCCAAAAAGGTTAATTTTCATAACAATTCGAATAAAATTATTAAACAAATAAAATTATAATTTTTAACGAAAATTCACCGTAAAATTATTGTCACTTGAAAGTCCACAGTGTTTTGTGACTGTATACTACAATATATTGTTTAAGCGAAGACGTAGATATATCTAGGTAATTAAGGGCCCATATTCTGGGAATCACATTTGCTTGCATTAAGTTACAGTTGATTGCTTTAATCGCTCGTTGATAAGTATGCAATTGGAGCAAACAATTGTCATAAAATATCATAAAGAATCTTGCCAATATTTCTTCATTAAAAATTGCATAAATTTTTGCTTAAAAGTTAAACAAAATAGATCAGATCGCGTGATCCTTTACAAGATTTTAAAATCGAGAAATTTCTAAATTCCATTCGTTTTGGAGAACGCAGGTAAATATTTATCTCGTATAGGATTAGAATTAGTTATGTCCAATATTCCAATTCCGTCAATTTATTTTTCTACCAATTTATGAAGATAGGTGATTTGCGATTCTCGGAATATTGACTAAAGGGTTTATCACAAAGCTTCAGATAATGTGAGGCGGCATAAACCATACATTCTCTGCTTGAAGACTTTAAGACCTATAGTATTACTTTTTTATAAAAAAAATTTTTATGGGAATTATACATTTATATTATTATCAAACTCATTAATAAAATTTACATTACATTTACAAAATAAAAAGAAAGAAAAGCCTGTCAATTGTTTTAAAAGAATCTGTTTCGTTTCCTTTTTTTTTTGTTTTTTGGACGCATGAGTTAAAACTCACCTTTGCCATCTTTTACACCGATATCGGTTATTGAGGAGAGTAGAATAAATCGGATTTCTAATATGGAACAATTAACAATAAGAGGTTTTAAAATTTCGTTTATGAAAACTGCAAAAGTCAGAATTGTCAGAAATTCCTTTTACATTAAAAAAAAAATAACTGTTCAGAAAATTGTTTAACCTATTTGACGAAAAATGAAATGATCAGAATTATACGAAATAAAAAATATTTACCCTTGTTATTGTGTAGATAACACCTTTCCGCGAAAAAGCCTCTAAAACAATAAAAATCCTGCTTAGTGTTGATGCTAATAACTAACTAAACTATGGAGGTGTTTAAGGTGTCCGTGTTAATTTTCTTGGTAACGCAATAATTTAATAATTATTAATAAATAACCACGGTTACGCCTACAATAAAAATTAGAAAAAGAAAATATTCCAAAATAAATAATAAACAATGCATATGTATGTATTGTATATAGATACATTCCCCTATATGTATATAGTAATTGCTTTTAAATACAAATAAATTTATGGAGATATTTTTTGTTCGTTTCCCTTCAAGCATGACATTGATGGTAAAAATGATGAATAGACAGTTGAGCATTTTATCATTTTATACGATTTGACATTAAGGTGTGGAGACTTTAGAGAATTTCAATTTTCATTCAATTGCAATTTTGATTAAATTTTTTAACCCAATTCCGTATTGAAAGCAGAGATTCACAATTTTTTTTCTTACATTAGGCGCAAGTTGTTTAATATATGTAGGCAGGCTACGTATGTAAATTTTCAATACGCTGGATCTTACTTTTTTTTGTTTTTTGTAAGCAGAAAGTATGATTTTGTTTTTGATTAAGAATGATGAATCAAAAAGTACTCCTTATAGCAAACAGTAATCTTAACATAAAAAGTCGCCTAGCACTTCAAACGTTTACGGTTGCAAGAGTAAAAAACAACACACGCTAGTTATGGTTGAAGCCATGGAAATCCTGGAAATTTAAAAAAGTCTACTTAAAACATAATTAAATGTTAAATGTTTTCCTTGATTTTGATTAAAATGCTTAGTGAGATTCTTTTATGTGCTTTGATGCTTTTTTCATCAAAAAGATATTCAGAAAATTCTCAATTTCAAATCGTTAGTGAATACAATTTTATACACACCAAACAATAAAGATGAAATAAATTAATGCAATTATTAAAACGTAATATTAGCCGTCGACCTTTTGACTTTGCAGTATAAGTCTTTTTAAGTTCATCTAGAATCTTCAATTCAAATTCTTCAAATTGGAAAATTATGATTTTAGTTATATGCGGTACCACTGTGTATAGAATCACGCATGGACAAATCAAATGCAATAAAAATTCAAATTTCGTCTGTCATATGAGGCGTATGATGTTTATTATTTAAATAATAATCATACGCGTTAATAGGAGTAGTAGTAGTAGTAGTAGTAGTAGTAATAGCAACAGCAATAGAGCCCCTAAATGTTATAAAGAATGAAATGTAAACATTGGCTAGCATAAAATTGAAAAACAAAAATAAAATAAAAAATACAAACATAAAAACAGCTGCTTATTCTTAATTAATTTACCACGAACTATTAGTCTTTAGCCTGAAGCAGAATGGAATTCCAAACGCATCGATCGTACTCGGTTTTTCCTAAATTTTTCTTTCCACCGGAGTTGAACAAGCTATCTTACTACTTACATTCGATGTCTGTACTTACACATTCACTAAAAATAAATAAATGGCACCATTTATCAAGATGTTGTAGTTATCAATGTAAAAGCTTACATAGACGTTCTATATAAAAATGGTCTAGGGTAAATTAATTTCGTGTACAATATTATTTACCTTGTCTATCTTACAGAGAAATGTGTTGCTAAACATAAACAATAATATTGTTATGCACTGTAAAGGTTTAAATATTTATTTATTATTTATTATTGTTTTTGTTGTTGTTGTTATTGTTATCACAACATAATACTTTATAAAGAATATTTTTTTTTGAAAATTATTATATGAACAGGGTGTTCTAAAAAGAAGTGATTGTTTTTATACAACGATTTAAGGAAAGATAAGGCTCTGAATCAAATCAAAATCAATAATTTATCAACAGAGAGATTCAATCTTTTATTAAGAACATGAAATGAAAATAAACGTAGCGAACACTCTAGAATGTTCTAATGTACTATACATAGATTCTATAAAAAACTTAAACAGGCGTAATAAATCTCCTATTAAATGTCGCAAAAACAGAAAAATTAAGGATTCATGATTTGTATACATACATACATAATTGGCCATTACAACCCTTCAGTCAGGATTACGGTCTAGCTTCTCACACCACTTATGTTGTGTGTGCTAATTTTATACATGAGTGGCGGGACCTGTAGGTCCAGTTTAAAGTCGACTCCGAACGACAGATTTTTTTGAGAAACTTTTCATGGCAATTTTATTTACTCTCAGAGTTTTTGCCAGAAATCTGCTGAGAGGAAGTCGCCGAAGAAATATTTTTTTCATATTTCGTTATTGATGTCTGACCGGGGATTCGAACCCTGGCCTTTCGTCTAATAAGCCAACACACTACCTACTAGACTACGGTGACTATGATTTGTACTCTTGTGTGAATAACTTTCCCTGTTTACTGGTGAATACTTGTTGTATCATATCACAACTATGATCAAAGAATATTAACTCTGAGAGACATGATTTGATACTTGTACGAAATACTTACAAAATTATAACAATGGCAGTTAGTTGTTAGCGCTTAGACAACTTTTTTTGAAATTTAGAAGGAAGTTCTATATTCCCAAGGGAAAAAGATTGAATTCGATATTTTTAAAATTAAATTTTTAAATATGTTCCTCAAAACTACTCAATATTTAAGCAATATGTGGAAATTGAATTTGAAATGAATGAAAATTAGCGTTTAACCCTATAAATCAACATACAATAAAGTATATGACATATGCTGCATGTGTCTGAGCATACGAGTATAATAACTTTAAGCGTGATATAAACTACATACGTGTACACTTGTTTTGTTCTGTCTGTCATGTACGTTTTCGACTATTACTCGAAATTTAAATATTCACTGACAGACAGGTTGTCAGTTGTATTCAGTTGTTCAATGAAAAGAATGTTGCATGTCTTTAACTAATTTCATTTCATTTCATTTTAGAATTCTTTTTTTTTTATGTACCCGCTCCATGTTTTGTACTTGTTTTTGGGCCGTATGTTAACATTTTTATTGTTTATATCGGAAGTTTATTGTATTACACAAAAATTTATTTTGTATCTACTTTTCTAAATCTTATTCTTATTTATTCACCTTCATCCCCTTCTCGTTTTCGGTGTTGACTAGTGCCAACGAAATCACAGGCGGGTGTCAACAATGGCTCCACAGCTCAAGGTGTTGGTAGCAGCAATACAGCGGGAGCTGTTAGTGGTGGTGGGAGTAGTGCCATTGCTACAGCCGCTAAATTACATACAAATACGGTTTTATTGAAAACAGTTTCGGCATTTTTAGCGAGCAATAAACGTAATTCAAGCACTCAATCGAAAGCATCGGAAATTTCTTTAAAGACAAAACGTCGTTTGAAAAAGGAACGAATGGATGAATTAAGCGGAAAAATTAATCCCAAGTTACTCGAACAGTTACGAAAGAAGACCAGGTTTACTAAGTAAGTTTTATTACAAATTATTTATTTAATTATTTAATTCTTAAATAATTTTCAATACTCAATATTATTTAATTGTATTGAAAAATGTTTAAAAAAACAACCATTGTTGTTTCTCACTTTAAAGTGCTAAGGGATGGACCCTACTCATTGTGTTTAAATTAGGAAGACAGGTTATGGAAGATATGAGAGATGGAATAGCGCCTGTGGATGTTATTTTTAAATTTGTTATGTCAAGAAAAAAAAATCCACAGGGATAGTGCGTCTGAAGAACGAATTTTATCGGTAATGTGTTGCACGATTCGCAAACTGTGTACATTTGCCTCAAGGATCGCAGCTCATTAGTTTTCAGTCAGTCGGCCCCAAAGCAATTATTACATTCGTCCTTTATCAAGTTCCACCTCTAGATACTGTACTTTTCAGTCCACATACAACAAAGTTTCTGGCCGAAATCCTTGTGCAAATTGTGTTCGAAAAAAAGTGTTAGAATTAAGGATAAGCCACAAATATTACAAGACATTGTTGAGTCCAGATAATCAGGAAAGATTATATCATACCCAATGTAGAATAAGTGTTACGCCGAGAGATCCTTAATAGATTTAACACATCGATGGATGAAAACTTACTGCTATTGCAGATCATTATAAAGCAATTGAATTAATATTTCCTAAAGCGCGATATAAGCCAGGGTTGTCCAGGTTAATTGTGTTTTGGTAGCGTTTAGAGGCAAAACTATGACCAATTGCCGACAATGCGGAGCCTTGCATGAAATATTATTTATCATAAGACTTGAGTAATAACATGCACTTTGTGTTTCATTAAAGTTTTCGTGAAAAAATAAACTTAACAGAACATTAATAATCGAATCTCAATTATTTGGATTTTTACTTTACTTTTAGGGATGAAATAGATGCCTTATGCCGTATCTATCGCAAGTTGGTATCAAATTGTCAATATGCTGCGAAATCGCTGTCATCTGGACCATCAGGAGCAGCTATAGCTAAACCACAAACCCAAGAGGTAATGCAAAGAAATTAAAATAAAAAAATTATGAAAAAATTTTTAAAATTCGCTTAACTCAGGGCATAGATCGCATAGTATTTCGGGAGCTGTTGCATAGTACTTTCGATATTGTTACCGAAGAGATTTTAATGGAGCGCATTTTTTGCAGTTGGGATAAGGCACATGAAGGCCTGCCACTACGTTTAGAAGGCTGGTTAGTTGGCTTATCAGTATTCTTACGTGGTTCACCTAGCGAGAGAGCAGCATTTTGTTTTCGTGTCTACGATTTAAATGGTGATGGTTTTATTACAAAAGATGAAATGTTTACGTTGTTAAGAAATTGCCTGATTAAACAACCACAAGATGAAGATCCCGACGAGGGTGTTAAAGATTTAGTGGAAATCGTTTTGCGTAAGTTTGATCTTGATAAAGATGGCAAGGTGCGAGCAATAATCAAATTATTTTTAAGCAGGATTTTTATTTCATATGTATTTCTTTATCTGTGATATCGTTTCATTAGGTTTCATTAGAAGATTTTATGCAAACCGTAACAGCCCAGCCTTTGCTAATGGAAGCCTTTGGCCAATGTCTACCCACTGAAAGTGCTATTGTATCATTTTTCTCCACTTTACATTTGTAATCTAGCAGAAAAAAAAATAGTTCAGTAGAACTTATGTCATAACTAAAGCCATAATTAACTCAAACATACAATCTTTTGCACTCTATGGATTACTAGAACACGTGTAAAAGCTTTCAGATTTTATGAATCGTTCAAAAGTGCAAATTAGTGAAAAATTTTTAACTTTTAACATGCATTTTTTTATTGCTAACTATAACGTTAAAGTATACATTCAAATAAATAATTAATAATTTAATTGCCTTCATTAACTTGAAATTTTTATTTCAAATCCGACAGCAACTGAATTAGATTGTAAAGTGAGAAAGAATTTTTAAATAAAACACAATGTACCATCCATCTATGTACCCAATAATGAGGTTCAGGCCTAGATAATTTAGTTTTAAAAGCTAAAATCGCTTGATTGAGGTTGGATTACGTAAAAAGTATAAAAGGAATTTTAGATGACAAATTAGTTAAGTCGATACTGATATAAATCAGAATTAATATTATATTTAATTTATAGCCATACTCTATCCTACTTTACTACCAAATTAATAATTAACGATCATTATTTATTGAATACTGTAAATAAGATATCAAACACTTGGGATCGAACACGTAATTGTTAGAATTAAAACGAAAAAAAAGAAAAGAAAAACTAATCAGAATGATATTGCAGAATAAAAGTGAAAAATGATGATTAACTTGTTTATTTTTTGCACAAATTGTTTAAAGGAAGGTTAAAGTTATTAATAACAACTAGGTTGACTTTTATTTATTTACTCTACGGTTATAAAGGCAGCACTTTTAGTTTAACTACACTACAGAACTATTCTTTGGTTTTGGAAATCAGATTTTCCCGAGGGCTTTATTTTAGATTTCATGTGAGAAATGATTTTATTCGCGAACATAGAGAATCTCTTCAGAGATATAAAACTATCGCTACGTTTTTTTCATTTTACAACTTTCTAGTTTTTTAGAATATGGAGAGACAGAAAATGATTAATTTTCTAGCATTTCTAAATATTCCATGAACGTCATTAATAACATTTAAAATAAAATTTTAGAGATTTCAAGTTTTAACTAACGAGACTGAGAGAAATTTACTCAAACCTTATCTACCTAATTAAGCAGACGTTCCTATTATATTGATTTTGACTCATTAAAGTATCATATTTATTTGCTTCAGTTTGAAAGTCTAAAAAATAATTACTTTGTTCCAAACCGACTGTCGATCTAAACCGACTGACTATAGGGTAACCTATACAATAAAAATGTTCATATATTTAGATTTTTTATTCTCAATTTCTAATTTGGTGTAGAGTATTTAAAAACTAATTAATCTGTGTGTACAAGAAACTAAAAACCTTTGTTGATAAGAAAGCTTTTTACCACACATTATTATTACACAATTATACAAATATTAATAAACAAAATACCAAACCAAATAAATAAATGAAATAATAAACAAATGAATTAAAAAAATAGAAAATAGAAATCGAACAGAACAGAAACTCTTGTTATTAATATTGTATCGTTTGAGAGTAAATACTTACACCACACATGAATTGCATTGGATTTGATTATCAAGTACACATAATAAATTTTATTTTATATTCTTTCGTTCGAAACGAATTGAACTCATTATGTTTTATTATTCTTATCGAATCAAGTTGATTTAATCTAAATACGAAGTTTTTTTGTTCTCATAAAACTAGATTATGATTATTGGCATAAGAACCATTTGCCTAGAAACACACTTAGAAACAAATATTGACTAAATTATTGTTTTGTGTGGTCAAATAATGATGATTTGATCAAAAATAGTTCGAAATTATATTGAACTTTACTTCCGATTAACTGTTTCGTTTAAGGGGATTTTTTTCGATTATACAGTTATAAATACAATTCAATGTTGAAGTCGATAATGAACGATTACTTTGTGCAGTTTACAATTGTAATTAACAAACAATCATTGTTTTCTTGTATTGTACAATGTAGTTGGTAAAGATATTTCGTTTCTTTTTCTATATACTGTCAGTATTTTATCAATTATTTTTTTAGCTTTATTTTTCTGAGTAAATTAGGCATTTAGAGCCCAAACCTAATGCTTAATATAACACAATATTTATACCCACCCTAAAAAACTAGCCTAAAATTCAAAGAATATTGACTTTTTAGCAACAAATAAAAATTATTCAGTGTACGCTGGTTCTGTGACACTTGACTCATCCTGACAATACATTTGTAGCCATTTCCGGTTATGAAATATATGTATGGCCTACCATTGTATTATATTAGATGCACAATTAAACTTTCTCTGACTTTATCCTTCTCGACCACTATTTGCAAACGATCGCACAGCACCAATTATCTGTCTTTTTAGAATTCTTTGGAATTTTCTATAGACTTTCACAAATGGAAATTCTATGATATACATATGTATGTGTGTACATATTCATTTATTTAAATTGCCATTATTATCATTTTTTTATTAAACACAAAAATATTTTTAAATTGAATATTTTAAAAATCCCTTCTTATAGTACCTAAACATATACCCGCTTTATCGGAAGAAGATATTAAATGATTTAAATTGCACAATTTTAAAAATGAATTCTTTAAAGTTCCTACTGAAATGGGAATAAGTTAAAATTATTGAAGCGTATAATTAATTCATTGTTTTTATCCGATAAACTATTGTTCACTGTTGTTAGATATTATAATTACGTATTTTAGCTTAGATTATGACACGCAAGATTTATTCATTAACATGTTCCTCTAGAATTATTTGTAATTTTTACAATCAATTTTTTGTTTAAGATTAATTTTTAATTTAAATGAAATTCAATACACGCTTCTCCACCAACCACTCTACAGGTTTAGAAATTAAATAATTATATGTTGTTATTAGCACTGGTGATTATAGAAAAATAAAATATTTTAAATTTAAATAATAATTAGGTAGTAATTGAAATATATTTCCATTTATAATTTTTTCAAATGCAATATGCAAGTAATGATTTATAAGAATTTATTTATATTTTTATTTATATATCATATAAGCAGGTTTACAAGAGCGAATGTTTGTTTGTTCGTATAATGATCAGTGTAAAGATCATTTTTTGTTATTCAGAATATCTAAGTATTATACTGAGAGAAACAATAGACAATTATTTTCTTTTTACCTATTTTAAGTAAGCATAACATAAAGTTAAGTCTTTGAACTAAACTCGGCATTTTCTTTTAAGGATTGCGAAGCACATCGGTTTCTTATTAGGAATATAAAAATTCTACTACTGTTGTGAGAGAATTAATTATTATGCAGTGATATATTTTTCATGTTTGTTCAATGTGTTTTTCTTAATTATTTAATTAATTTAATGACCATGTGTAAAACGACAATTTCTTTAATAATTAATGTCAGACCTGTCAATGTTTAGTCAGACAACTTAAAATAACCGGCAACTAGCCAGTTAACCGTCCGTCCATTATGTCTTAATATCAGTTATGAATTATTATACAAATAAATAAAAAAATAAAACTAAAAAAATAAAAAAAATAAAACGACAATAAAAAATAAAGTACGATATGATTAAATTTAATACAATAAAAAAAGGAGGAATTATTAAATCAAAGTTCATTTGTTTTAAATTTGTTTTTGTTGTTGTAAATACAACAGTAAAAAGTAAAAACAATAGTAAAAAACAAACTTAAATAAGTCATCAGAAACAACAAAGTGAGTGACACAGTGTTACGAACAATAACAGTGTGCTTGTGCATACAATATTATTTGAATTCCAGTAAAAAAAAAATTACTTTTTAGATTAGATATGATATTAACAAACAATCAAAAAAAAAAACCATTCGAACGTTTAAACAAATTGTTATTATTGCAGTACTTGTTGTACGAGTACAATAAATATATCACTTGCTTAGAGGTCAATTCCACAAAAAAAAGAGATCATTATGAAAATCATTTCTACATTTAAAGTGTTTGTTTTTAAAACATTAAATATTTTCGTTTTTCACCCTTAACATTTTTGAATTGTCAAAAAGATAATTTAAAAAAATACAAACATAATAAGGAAACGAATATTTTTTTAATTTTGTTATATTTTGGAAAAATTCAATTTGTTTAGAGCATTAGCACCTAGCTATACAATAGCTGTTATCGCATTTCCCAAAGCCATAAGAATGAATATGTGTTTGGTAAAGAAAATGAATAGATAGAAAAGGAGTTTTAAATATTGTAGAGGATTGCTCTTCTTATTTAATGTACACCATGTAGAGCGCCATCTGATACTTAGTAGACATAAGTTTAAGTTAAAATTGTGCCCAGTTTTATTATTTTAATTTGAGAGCGTGTTATAATAACACTCAATCACTGCAAACAAAGAGAAAGAGAGCTAGTAATGGGTAGAATCTGGAATCCGCTAACTAATCCATTTAAGAAGATGAGGAGAATATTTCGGGAGTGCTTTACGTTCCTTAAAGAAAAAAAAAAACTTCTGATTCGGACCAAATTTGGACTGTTTGAAGAAAAGAATTTGCCACAAGCTGTCAGTAAAGAAATTGTGTTTATTCAGGCTTACTTCAGACCACATATATAAATGGGACCTCTTCTGTAGGTCTAGATGATAAAATGTTATGTGCTCCTGTTATAACCCGAAGAAATTATCAACTGTTCGTGTCTATAACAAATAATGTTGTTGTTAAAAAATTCGACTCAAGCTTTTTTATTTTCTTAAGAAGGGCACAACGGCATTACTTTAAAAATCGCAGGTTATGACAGAAAACATATTCACCGATTTGGTTACAGCATTATTTTACTTGCTATAAATTTATAAAATTCCTATCCATTTCACTATTTAAAAACAAGCATTTACATTTTGTAACAATTTTTGCTACCTTCAGTGTATATATATTATCTTGTAAAGATTAGGAATTTGACGTGTTTGATTGCTAAGTTCAAGTGCTTACAATGTTATGTTCGAATGTCACATATTTTGGTAGTCTCCCACGGTGTTGTGACCCGTTTATTCTTTTGAGCATCATCATTACCCCCTTAATCACAGATTATGTGATCTTTAAACAATCTTGAGGTGCAAAATAAAGAACACAAGCAAGAATAGCAAACTAATGACTATAGAAACATAAATTCATATAAAAAATCATATTCAAATTGAAAGTGTTTAAGTTTTATTATTGTGACGTATTCTTCACAATTCATCCATAAAGTGGCGGCAATTTTAAAAATATTTTCTTATTTCTCTTTATTACTCAAAAAAAACTACATTAAAAAATCTTAAAAATAACAAACAAACAAACAAACAAAAACAATAAGATGATAATGATAATGATCATCCTAAATGGGTGGTAAGTCAACAGCGACGCAGCGTAGTAACACAATTTTCCTGACATTTGTTGTGATCTTCTACAAAAAAAAAAAAAAACAAAAATAAAGAAATGCGCTTTAATATAGAATATCGAGTAAAACACTCGTGTGTCGTTTCGTATCGTATCGTATCGTGTAAAAAGTATCGCTACAAAATCGTTATCAATATTTTCAAGCAACAACACGATGATGTGCTGACAACAATAAATAAAATAAAGCTTTCCATACACGCACAACTTATTGCAGCAACTGTGGCTGTGGCTGTGGCTGTGGCTGTAGAAGCAGCAGCAGAAACAGCAACAATGTTTATATTTCAAATGGCACGAACGACACGACAAAAACAAAAATAAAGAACGTATTTTAGTTCTGAATCAAATAGTGTTTTAGAATATCAGTTTATATTGAGAAACGGTAGTTGCCGGTACAATTTACGCTTTGAATTTATAAACTATTTACGGGACTCCTTTTTCGAAAACAGTAAACATTTACCATGGCTGATACAACAGGCAACAGGTATTGTATTGTGGACGAAATTTTGTAAATAATTTATGAAATTCTAAAAAACGTCAACATGTGTTAAATTACTCATCGTACAGTGAAATATACAACTTACCATACAACATAACATACATACATACATACATACATACATACGTACATATGTCTGTTGTATGGTACATACATATGTATAAGCAATAAGTGATTGTTTCCTAACGATTGAACGGATTGAATTATCTGGACGTGTTATTTTTCTATTGACGTGTTATTTTAGAAAAAAATGTGTGTTTATTACCCTTCAAAATGAATTTAATTGTAATGGTGGTGCAATTCTTCATTGTGGCAAATAAATCTTCTGTCAATATTTGCAAATTTCGAAATTTCCCGTATATAATCGAAGAGAAGTTCAGTTTCTTATTATTTTTTTTTTAATTTTTTACTGTCATTCCCTTGAATTTTTATGGCTTTATTTTAAAGAAAACAACAAAGTTATTATCGATAGAAAGTTTGCATGTAATATAAAATAATAAGTACTATACGGTATTGTATAATAACAAAAACAACAAATAATAATGCTAATAATAATAAAAGTATTTAACTACTCAAAATTACAGTTTTTGAATTAACAAAACCCGACTAGGAATTTTATGAATTTTTGTGAAAATATTTGTATGCGGAGTTAATACTTGGAGTGTTGATATAAAAATTTTATTTTCACGATTATTTAAAATTCTGAATTCTGAATTGTATCCTTTGCCTGAGATCTCTGTTAGAAATTCTGTTCGACCGTAGATTTGTGATATTCTTTGCAAACAGCGGCATAATAAATATTCGCAGCGATTGTATACTGCTTGCAGAATACTTCCAGAATTACCCACCCACCACAGAGAAGCATAGATTACATATTACAATTTTAAGATATATTTGAAGTGACTTCCTATTTGTAAAAGAAACAAAAAATATCACAAAAAGCGTTTTTTTAAGCACTTAATTATTCTTCATAGAAAAAGCATGGAAAGCATTTGGTGCAGCTTTTAGACTATAAGGTGGATACATTAGAATCACTCACAACCTAAACGAAGTCGATGTTACCAGAAGTGTATTTAATTAAGAATTATTGAAACAATTTAAGCTACTCATACTTTTTTGACTTTTCAAATAAAACTACTATAAAGTATGACGTTTTTTTTTCTTTCCTAGTGTCTGATTTTGATTCGCACAAAAACAGTGCTGAATCGAGAAATCGGAAATGCAGCAAACACGTTTTTAGTAGAATATCTTAACACCAGTTAATGTCACCTAGTTTGATTCAAACACAATTGCACAACGTTAGACCCTGATTTTTAAAAAATTCTATTTTTTCGTTTTTACAACACCCAAAAAATCGAAATTTTTGCGAAATAACAGCATTTGATAACAAGGGCAGTGATAGCATAGCGACTTTACTTTCTCTTTTTACTCACTACTGCGAAACTTGCTAAATACGAGTAAAATGTTTTTGATTTGATGATTTATTATTATTTTTTTATTTAATTAAGCTCTCTCACCTCAAAATGTTACAGATTAAAAATTAATTGTTATTAATTATATGCATGGTATTCGTATCGCATTAAACATTTAATTCAAAAATAATTACTAAAAGCATGTGTACTTTTAATTAAAAACACGTACATATTTCAAATAAATATACAATATTTAATTCTTTTTCTTTTTCATATATTTCACTGTTCTAAAAATAATTTATTTTATAATTCTTTATAATTATAATCCATAAGTGGTCTTAAGAATCCTTGAACCCAATAATAAAAGCAAAATTTTTATGACATTCCTTACGATAGTGAATCAGCATTAACAGCTTTCTTATCAATTTATTATAAACAAGAAAAACTCATACATAGAAATAATTAGAAATCATTATCAAAGCAATGCAGTAGTTCCCATCGATGTTACAAGCAGCATAAATGTTTTAAATAGACTTTAATTCTCTCTTTAACTCTTGCTGCAGTTGTTTACTTTATCAGCAGTTCTAATGATGTAGTTACTATCCAGCGCCATATGCGTCTATTTAGTTCAGGGTTGTTAACTTGTTTCTCCCTAAAGCATGTGGTTTAAAACAGTATTTCGATAATTTTATATTCGCATTGAAGATTGCAAGTTTCGAATGCAAACGTGGAGAGGGGCCTTTCCTAATCTATTTTTATTTTTTAAAATTCGTGAAAAGACAAATATAGTCAGCGTAACAAGACCATTATCTATGATTCAACTAGAAATCGTAACCAGAACTCTATTAAAAAAGTACAAGAACGAGTCTGTTTGTCCTATACCATATTCCATTGCTTTACTTGTCAGTTTGGCAGGTTTTCCTACAAACTCTTAATAAAGTTTATGAGTTTTTCTACATGCATATGCATTTTTAATCGGACTACTTTGCAGTTTAACGAATACTTTCTCCAAGCCTACGATCTCTACATACAACAGTGTACGCCATTACACGAATTATTCAGTATTCATATTCATTTGTAACAAATTAAGAATCAGGAAAATGCATTTTTAATACAGAATAATGACTCTGAAGCATATTTTTTAATGTGAAAATAATTGTGAGTTTCAAAACCTTTGAACTGAGGTAATTTTTAAATTTAAATAAATTTCAAATTTAATTTAAATGACATGATAGATAACAAAACAAAAAAATATAGTTCACGGAAATATATACAAAAACAAAAACAAAAAAAAACATACAATAAAATATTACGTATGTACTCACGCCTTTACGTATTTAACAGACCATTCATGAAAATTTTACAATGAAGGTGAATGGAATATAAAATTTTTCAATGTTTTATTTTCATCTGAAAAAAGTACAACAAAAACAACATAATCCATGTCAAAGTTCATTGCTTTTGAATTTTGAAAACAAGTTTTAAATTTAAAAACACAACAAATGAAATGAGATGAGAAGAGAAGCAAACAATAAAATTTTAAATAATTTATTTACGATAAATGTTAAGAGATCATTGTTAAATAAGTCAACCCATTATTATTTAAAAAAAACAAAAAACAAAAAAAAAATTCTAGACAACAGCCAGAGTCAGTCATGCAACACTGGGAAGCATTTAAAGCAGCCACAATTGTTTTTTTATTTTTCACTTTTTTTAAATATTAAAATATTGTAGCTTTTAATTGAAAATACTTCCATATATCGTATTACATCCGTATGTTTTTATATACTTTGTTGTATCATTACTCTAATAGCTAATGTGAGAACATGCATGCGTGATACTTATTGGAAATATTAGAGATTGGGTTAGAGAATCCGTCCAATCTAGAACAAAACTATATCCCTGGCATAAAAGTATTTTTGTTAGAACTTGAAGAACATTATAAATATGTTTCGTGTTTGCAAACTTGGCCTGATAAATATTAAAAATTTTTGGTATTTCTCACTGGGTCGTGCTTGCAGGCGAAGTTCGCTAGGGTAATACCCGCTTTAAAAAATGTATTCTTCCTCATATGTCATACGTGCTCCACTGACCAATCGAACATAAACGGTTGTGCTCTGTGAGAAGAAGAATTATTTGTTGGACAATGAAACTCCATTAACATTGCTTAAGTGTTCTAATGTGAATATAGAGTTGAATAAACGGCAACGAAACTTTAACATAGACTTCAGGAACTAATAATGGGAAATACTTCATTCACACTTTTCTTAAGCCAAGAAAACTAAATACTTCTGCCGACACTTAATACTTCCAGACAATCATATTAAATTTTCATACACAGTACTTTACTACTTAACTTCTAACTTATCTATGCTTACACTACCAATAGCTAGCTACAAATGATACGCCAGTAATACCATGCTCGTGATATCATCGCTATTTGCAATAATCTGCCAGCTGATGAGAACTGTACGAGTGCAGACTCAAGTGATGATAGAAGGTTTGACAAATTAAAAACTGCTTAAGACCGAACTCATAAATACGATGAAATTCGTACTTTTACCGACTGCATCAAGCGATTCAAATAAGCGATTACTATATTCTTTTATAAATTTCATTTTTTATCAATAAATTTTACTGAATTCGAAAATTGATTAATTCCTCACTACAAGAAGTGAACAAGATTAATAAATAATCTCTTTTTTATATTTATTTCACAGTTCAAATACAGACTACGTGGCCATTGTCCAAAATATCATCGAATTTATTGTGGTTCACATTAAATTCTGGTACATCATAGTAGAATCTTTCATTAAATCATTCTTGACCAAAGAACAGACAAATGTCAGTGGCGAATTTGTTTTCATAACCGGTACCGGTCATGGTATTGGCAAACAAATGGCTTTGCAATATGCCTCGTTAGGAGCAAAAATCATATGTGTTGACATCAATGAAAAGAACAACGAACAAACTGTTAAGGAAATCGTAGACAATGGTGGTAAAGCCTTTGCTTATACGTAAGTATTTATGATAACTTCATCGGGATTTTTTCCCTAATAATAAACTATACTTTATTGAATGCAGTTGTGATGTAACCAAACGTGAAAATATACTCGCTTTAGCCGAAAAAGTTCAAAGTGAACATGGTTTCATTGGTATTGTAGTAAATAATGCCGGTATTATGCCTTGCCATCCCCTATTGGAACATACCGAACAAGAAATAAGACTGATGTATGACATTAATGTTTTAGCACACTTTTGGGTAAGTAATATCACAGATATTTTATACATTTTATTACTTTTTTTTACAACCGAAATTCTCAAGACGTTTTTGGTATTGTGAGAGCCTTCTTCATGGCTCTCTCTGGCATTAGATGGATAAGATTTGAATAATTTCAAAATCATTGTACTTACAGATATTCCAAGCTTTCTTGCCCGCTATGATTGAACGCAATCAGGGTCATATTGTTGCTCTTTCTTCCTGCGCCGGTTTGTTTGGTTTACCCAACTTGGTGCCTTACTGCGGCACCAAATTCGCTGTGCGTGGTATTATGCAAGCCATGCAAGAAGAATTATACAAACAAAATCCTTCTACACAAGTAAGCCAACGATTATTGTGTTTAACTTGCATTCCTTCTTATTACTTAATTTTACATTCTTTTTTTTATAATTTTAAGATCAAATTCACTACCATTTATCCTTACATGGTGGATACTGGTTTGTGTAAGAACCCAAAAATCCGTTTCCCATGGATGAGACTCGTAAATCCAGTTGAAGCTGCTGCATCCATTATTGAAGCTCAACGTACCGGTTTAATAGAGGCTAGTATACCACGCTATTTCACAATTATTGAAAAGATTGGTCGCTTTGTACCACTCAAAGCTATGCGTGTGGTCAATGATTATTTAGATTGTTATGTAGATTCTGACAAAAAATAATTTTTACATCTACATGTGTAACATTTAATAAAAAAAAGCCAAAAATAATATCTAAATCTACATATATGCTATAAAAGAAAAAAGAAAGTAAATAAAATAATATATTTTTACAACAATTTTTATAAAAAATAAATAAAAGAAATTTTGTTTTTTTTTTGTTTTGTTTTTAAAGGAAGGTGTACATAAATAGTGTTTTCTTTTTTATTTATTTATTTACAAAAGTATATATGTTTTTTTGTTCATTCTTTTAATATTTACTTTGCAATATAATATACAAATTTTAACAATACAAGATTTACATTGTGACTTTGAGTACCATCACTTTCTGTAGATATTGATAAAACAATATAAGAAGTATGAATACATAATACACATCTAATCATTGAACATTTATAAAATCATATATTGTTTTATATAAAA
The DNA here is from genome assembly GCA_005959815.1 of Sarcophaga bullata. Classification (NCBI taxonomy): domain Eukaryota; kingdom Metazoa; phylum Arthropoda; class Insecta; order Diptera; family Sarcophagidae; genus Sarcophaga; species Sarcophaga bullata. The sequence goes on along the minus strand of QOCX01000336.1, from coordinate 73,037 downwards.
TCACCATATACATTTACAATAATAGGCTATAAATTTATGTCTACATGTTTATTTTATGTTTTTTTTTCTTTTTTGTTATAAAATAATTAAAATTGTACCAAAATTTTTAATCGGTTTAATCGGTTTAATTAGTTTATTTTCCTTTCTTTAAGTCGTGTTTATATAATGGCTACTAATTTCAAATTCAAAAATAAATATTTTGTTAGGGACCTTAACGTAATTGTTGTTTTTATTTAACATACTACAATAATAATAATTTTATTAAATGTTTAAATTAAAATTGCGTCTAATTAATTTTTCTAAAATAAATTCTTTGGAATGCTTTTGTAATTTGTATTTAATTTGTTACTTAAAGTTCTAAACTAATAATCTGTAATACTGTAATTTCAATTTGTGTTTGTCAAAAATGTTTACATTTTTGTTTGTGTCTATAATAAATCGATTTCGAAACTTTACATTCATTTAGCACAAAAGTCCCTCAATGCAAAATATTCAAGAAAAAACAAAACGTATTTAAAATTTGTAAATTTTGTTTAAAAATTTAAATTTATAAACTATCATTTTCCTATTTAGAAGAAAAGTGATAAAAATTTATTTCCTGAAACTACTAAACAGTTTGAAGTTTTTGTCAGCAGAATGACCATTTATTTCAATAATTAAATTAGACATGGAAAATTGTTTAATATGTTGTAAAATCGTTTACAAACAAATGGAAATAATTTTACAATTTAGAACGATGAATACATAATTCAAAACTCTACTGAAAGCTATGTACCGATAGAAAGTCTGTTCAGAGTGAAGATAGTAAATGACTAAAACGTATTTGAATAAATCAGATCATCTGCCGAATCCGACTAGAAACTTCCGAACTCATGGTATGCTTATCTAAAAATATCAGTATTTCTAATTAAAGAGTTTTATATTAAAGAGTAGAAATCTAGTTTTGAATGTCTTCTTAATATACATTGTAGCAATAGAAATTGGACAGATAAAAGTTGTTCCCAGAATGTCAGAAAAAAATTTAATTTGTATTAACTGTTCTTTTCTAGTCATTTTAAAAACAACAAAAAGAAATTATTCCATTAAGGCTTAACTTCTTACTTTCCCCTAAAATCAAATATTTTTCTATAGCTTTTGCGTAATATTGTAATATGGACGTTAAAAAATATTCACTTTGTAAAACAAACTTAAAGTAAAATAAAATAAAAAAAGTATACACACATAAAAAATATCGTTAAAAATATTCACTTAAATGCATTGAAGGTAGAAAATATTTTCGTCATAATTCGATCTATGTTCGTCATTTTCTCTATATACAACATACATATATTTGGTATATAGCACCTGGAAATGGTGTATTTTTTTATTTTCCCGTATGATGATAATGGCTGCCGTGAGACTGTTGCCCCGTGTTAGACGTACCGCCACTACTACCGCTACCACTACTGTGCGTCGTATTGTGATGATGTTGTTGTTGCTGATGATGATGTTTATCATTGTGATGGTTATTGTTCTGAAGTTTGGTAGAAATGCCAGTAGTGCTGGCAGTAGTTAAGCTTGAATGAGTATGAATCTTTAATTGCTTGATTTCGGGAAAAAATTCAATCATTAAGATTTCTAGTAATTCCTATGAATAAAAAATATTAATTAGAAATATTACTATTCTACTTTTGTTAATGATGTATTTGTTAAGTCTTACATAAAAAAGTTGTTTGTTGTAGATAGGATTTTGTAAAGCATCAAAAACTTTTATTATACCCCTTTTGGCAGCTTGTGCACCCACTAGATTACATAACACTTCTGGTATATTATCCATAAGTAAAGCTTTAGCAGCATTTGTCGTCATTTCTTTCATATCATCCGAACGTACTGGATAGGCTGAAGCCAAAACACCCCCAGGCCAAAATGATTTTAACATTGCCGAGAAATAATAATGCAGCATGGATTCTTCAAATAAGTACGATATTGATTCGCGTATTTGTCTTAAAATATTATAAAAAGTAAAATCAAATAAATTA
>QOCX01000336.1:0-70997 GCA_005959815.1 Sarcophaga bullata | reverse complement strand
AAAAAAAAAAAAAAAAAAAAAAAAAAAAAAAAAAAAAAAAACAAAGCCTTACCTATTTATTGTACGACCATAAGTTATTTGTACAAATGATATAATACTTTTACGCAACCATTTAAAAACACCACCCATATCAAATATTTCACCCATAAGAGCATACAAGGGTTCAGCTATTGAATCTTTATTATCTAAGTCTGTTAGCAACTTATTATCGGACGCTGTATCACCCTCCAAATAATTTGATATGTCTTCATCATCTCTTTGTAAACCCCAAAATGGATCTGTTGATTTTCCCATAGACTCAGATGTTTTCACAGGTTCCGTTTTAAATAATGTAGCCAAAGAGAATTTCGATTTTTTCGGCGAGGGTAAAATTTGTTTTAAGTGATCAGAACTGGGGCTAAGAAATGTATAAATTGCTTCACTGCCATTTAAGTGATCGTCTTCTAAGATTATCTACAGATATTTAGAATATTTCGACTTTTAATTGTAGTTTAAAAAATTCTTTGTTTTTTTTTTTTAATATAAAATTATTTTAATCACTTACATTTAAAAATCTTTGTATTTGTTGTTTAGCCTTCTCTAAAGCGTGTTTGTCGTTTTTTAAAAAGAAAAATTTAAAATTTGTTGGCAAATCAAAGGATTTTAAATTGGCACTAACATGTCTTAACTTTCTTTGCAATTCCTAAAAATAAAATCGAATTAGAATCTTATTTCAATATTAAAGAAGTAATAACATGAGCCTAGAAGGCGCAGTAGACAGCGCGTAAGACTCATAATCTTGAAGTCGAGAGTTCGAACCTCACACGAGACATGATTGCATTTGTTGTTATTTATTTAAATTTGTATGTGAACTACGCAATTTGACAAAATTTGTTTTAACGAATTTTATATTGCATTCTATTAATTATGAAAGCAACGACCTTTAATAAAAACATATTTCTCTGAGGTTTATATAAAAATAGACAATATTTTCAAATATAGCGCGTATAGATAATTAAATAATTTCTTAAACATATTTAGAGCAAAATTATGAGTTTATTATCTAATGCAATCTGTAAATATTTATGAATATTAACTTACATGTACTTGGTTTAAAGACCGCATTACAACCCAACCACTGGATATACTGCCAGGTCTAGCTTCTGGTTTACCGCTTGAATTTTTAAAAGATGATGGGGCATTAATGTCTTCATCGACATGCACAAGTATCATAAATTGCAGTGATTCCTTTTCGTCTGAAATCTAAGAAATATGAGCAATTTGAGTGCAAATTCATTAGCACGCAAATAAGTTGTTTATAATACCTCTACACTTTGTAGAGTGGCTTTCCACTTTCCTAAATGTTCTGTCCACGCATCTGTACGCCTGAGATGAGCTTCTGTTTGTCGTTTTATATTTTTCAGCCATTCCATTTCTTTCTCTAAAATTTGCAATACTTTCGAATCCGACTTAACCGAATATTTCAAGGCATCTAAGGCTTGACTTTTCTTATCTATTCGCTCCTGTATTTGTTCAAGTTTCTTGCGAGCATATGAAGTATGAGCAGCCACATCTATAGTGGCAGTGGGTATACCTTCTACACCATCCAGCGTGCTTGAGGATTCGTCGTGACCATCACTTAGAGAGCAAATTAATAAGGTGGGATCTTTATAGTCTTCGGCGTCTAAAGCCTCTTTTAGCAGACGGTATTGTTCGCTCAACACAAAGGGTGGATAATACTTTTCTTCGAGCGTTTTGAGTATTTGTTTTTGTAATTCATAAAAAATTTCGGGTCCCGAATCTCCCAGCAGAAATGTTTCAATTAATTTACGTTCATGTTTGTCAAATTGTAACTCAGACTTTGGTACCCGAATATAATTATAGAATATTTCGGTACCCAACTGATGTGCGGATGATTTTGGAGCATGTTTCATTTCTTCTACTGCCATATAGAATCCAACTAATGAACTAGCCTTTAAAGGTTCCAAAAATAAAGTCAAATAACGCCTGCCTACAGCAGTATTGAGTATTTCTATCAAACTTAAATCGACATCATTTGAATAATTGCCGTTCCAACCGTACTTCTCTAGATTCTTTTCACACTGAGCTTTGGCAAACGTCAACTGTTGTACATAACGTTTCAATCTGGTGGCAGCAGCAATATCCGACTTAGAGAGATTATGGTCGGGATCATTGTCTGGGTCAATGCCTTTGGCACGTTGCAAGTTCTGTACAGTGGTGGCATGCATTAAATCATTAACAATACTTTTCCGTATCAATGACAACTCTTCCAGATTGCCACAATTATTAATTAATTTAAGAAAATCTTCAAAACTAGCTGCATATTCGTAGCTTCTTTTACTAATTGCAGCAGCCGCTAAACGACTTTCAATATTTTGAACAATTTTTTGATTAATATAATCTGGAGAAGTTAACATTTTAATCAAGGGAAAAAATACTGCAAATGAATACGTGAAGACACAATAGATTAATAAAACATAATAAAAATACTTGAAATATAAAAAAAACACTAACTTTTATATGATAACATTTCACTTAATAAAACCTTTAATGGTGGTAATGAATAGCCCCTTGGCAGCAGAAGTATTATCATTATTTCGCATAATTTACGTAAAAATTCCAATTCTTTCTCCTCATCGACTAAATACGAATTGGTTGAGAATACAGGTGATGTATTTGTTTCAGCTCTAAAAATAATAAACTTCTTATTCGGATAAAACATTAAAAGAAAACAGTCTTCGAAAACGACTTACGCTCTGGCTTCTGCTATACGGATCTTCTCTAAATGTACTGTTACACGATTCACCATATCTACGGCTATTAATTTTGCAGCATCCATTTTTTTAGCTCGTTCATGCATTTTTTCAATAGCATTCCAAAAATCTTCCCTTACAACATCGTTTATTAATTTTGGTTTTGTGACTACATGACTGCAAGAATGTATACATTAGTGAAAAGGAAGCATTTTATGGATATGCAATAACACAGAATCAAATTGTTTAACTTACCTTAACCAGGGTGTCATAAAATCTCTTAAAACATATTCTACTATTTGCTGTATTTGTAAGTCAACTGTTTTACCAAATATCAAAGGTAAATTGGAGGCATTCTTAATAGGATTTGGTAAATCAAATAAATTATTTCTAAAAAGAGAATACATTGTACCGTTCATAGTTGATTAAATAAGCAAAATATAATTTAATTCTATAGCATAACAGCATCGCACTGGTAATGTCCTAAACTTTGCACAATAGAATCATATATACATTGAAGTTATCGTATATTTATTTAGTATAAATGGATCCGTTAGACATAAATCTACAGGTTAAAAAATCTTGCGAAAAAAAAATAATTTATACAGTAAAAATTGTATCTAGAGAACTTTAATGCGTTAACATCATACAAAAATTAAAATACTTGAAATAACTGTTAATATTAACGTTTATTTTCACGTTCTTCGTCCCAAGGCAATTGATTATCAGTTTTTTTTTAGATTTTTGGCAAACTGTACTGCAAACTAGCCTGCTGATCGGAGCATTTCGGTAAAGTGTGTGGTACACACAACAAGATGCCTACGGAACATATTTTGGATTAAATATTGCGAATAAATTTCTTGTGTTAAGCTATTGGGCTAGTCTGAAGTTGCATCATGGCCAATGGAAAAGGATTTTTTAAATTGTATCGCAGCGAGTGTAAAGACAATCAAGTGTACAAACCTAATGTAGCAATATAACGATATTAAAAAAAGATACAAACTTAACGTTTACCATACGTTTAATAGTCACAAATTGTACAAAGACTTTTTCCATGAACATATAAATTTTAGTTTTTAATCTTTTAATAGTATTATCCTTATTGTATAATCTTTGTGACTAAGAATTTTAATTTTCCACTTTTATTTGTATGAATATCCATTATATTCCATTATACGAATAAACAAAAGGTAAAGAAATAAACATTATAACGAAATTAATTTAAATTATACATACTTGGTAGCATTATAAAGAACATTTAAAGGTTCGCGACTTGGCTTTGGTGGTTCCTTAGTAGTAAATAGATAATGAATATAAACAGTACCAGCCACAGCTGCAATAATATCAAAATAAATTTAATTAAACACAAAGCTAACGGAGAGAAAAAACATTTTTTTTAAGATAAAAGCAACAAAAAATAAAAATTAATAAACCAAGATGATAAAAAATTAATTTATTCTAAGATTAATACAATATATTATAAATATAAATTGAATTAAAATGGAAAACGATTTTAAAAACAATATTTTTTTTTTGTTAATATAATTTAATGATAAGAATTGAGCTGAATATACATATATACAGTGGTGTACAGAAATATAGAAATGGATACAATTTAAAGATAAAACAGTAAAATATTCACTATAAAGTGTAACCACAACGTCTCTGTCCAATGTATTACACATTAGTTTAACAAAATATCATAGAATTAATGGCGCACTCCATGAGTCATTGGCATGTGTATATACATGACAATTTTTAACTACATAAATAAAATTATTTAATGAAAAATTTCATTAAGTTAACATTTAGATTTGGAACTCTATTATAAGTATTTAATAATATGGAATATAATTTGCAGAATAATTCTCGTCGATACTGATACGTATCAGGAGTCCGAAATATTTATTTGGAATTGAAAAATTACGAATCGTTTGATTTTTAAAAATTCATAATAATCGAAAAATTAAATTTTATATGGAATAGGTTTATTGAAAGTACATAAGTTGAATTAAATTAACAAATTTTTCGTTCCTATTGCACTTTGAATATGTTCCAAATCCAATATTTCAGAGGTGGTAAATTATTAGACTTCTTATTAATTTGATTAGAAAAAATTAATTAAAAGCGAATAAAATAATATTTTTCCTTTTCAAACTTGTATATCTAATGATTTCCTTTGTTGTATAGAAAGTCATCGAATCCTATTGAAAATGTATTTAAATAAAAACGGAATCTTTATAATTGAGTTTATTCCCAAGTGAAGGTTATCTTTCAAGGTGTCACATTGGACTTTATTAGGTTTAAGAGCCAAACTTTTGCGTAAATCTTGGTGGTTACAGATAGTCCTAACTCATCGTTTTGTGTTCTAAACGAAATAAAAATCTATTCAAAAGGAAGTGAAGTAAGTGAAATATCCTATGTAACGAAGTAGTACACAATTCTAGTCAGTCGATTTAAAAGATTTACTTTCACTAATAAGTAATGAATAAGCTACAAAAATATTGCAAACTAATGAAAATTCATTTACATTAAAAACAAAAATACTTCATTATGTTAGATTTTAAATATGATATAGGAATGGTTCGCTCTTTCTGTGAACACCAGTGTATTACATTAACTACTACTATAGTAAAAAAAAGGGCGTACATTTCGTAAACAGAGGAAAATTTTAAAACAAATAAAAAATGATTCAAATGCGAAATTGTAATGGAAAAAGAAAATTTATGCATTTGCAAGACTTACCGGCCACCACTAAAAGCAGAGAATACACTACGAACAGTAGGAATAGAAAGAAAACGGGATAATACCAAATGATAGCCAACAATGTCACGGCCAAGGCAGATGTAAAGATTTTCCAATTCACTTGTATAACACGCACACCCCTCGATGCATAAAGAAACACCCGCTTACCGGTTGATGTGGTGCCACTTCCAAATGCGGTTGAGTTTGTCGAACCATTATATACTGCGGCGCCATTAGTTCTTGCCCCACTACTGTTATTAGGATCCAAGGGAAAAAGAGGACGTTTAGGAAAATCGAAACCACTTTTTGGCATATTTTTTATTTTGTAACTTGCACTAGAGTTTCCTTTGCCGCTCCCACGTAATTTTAGACACAACGTGTATTGTGTTTTATAGCACTTTCTATGGCTATGAACGAATGTATGAATGAATTAGTAATTATTACTTGTATTAACACATATTGTTGTATTTGCCCGATGTTCCCACATTCTATTTTGACTTAAGCAGGTGGGTGCGGGTGGTTCTTGAAAAATTTCGATTTTTTAAAGATACTGTTATTCTTTGATTTATTTTTGTAATATTGATAAAAAAATGGTTGTTTTTTTTGTATAAATCAATAATTTTCTTATTATTTACTTGACTTGTTATTGTATGTCGAGCACACAGTTACACTTATCTGGTGAAGAGCGAAAGGGGTCAACAAGTTGTTACATGACATGTATATATATTTTTTTTTTTAGAATTCATTAATCAAGTACATAAAGGTTTTTTTATGCATACAAACTTTATCACCTGGATCTTAAAAAATATATAAAATCCTTTATTTTATTTTAAATTCTAATGACCTCGGCAAGGAGATTTTACTTTTTTTCCTAGTTGGAGCATATATATATACAATAAGAACAACAACAATATATATTGAAACAGTTAACACTTTCACTGATGACGACACTTTCTTTTTATAATTTTAGAGATTAATAAACATTTTTGTCGCTTCGTAATTTAGTTTTCTTTTAACAAAAATTAACCAAACACTTGTCTTATTTTTATTTAATTTTTGTACTTATTTTGTTAAAATAGAAATGTTTACGTTATCAAATGCGTAATATGCATCTGCCGTTTATCCAATGTAATGTTCTCTCATCTTTGACGTTTTCTTTCCGACTGTTTTTTTTTGTTTTTTTTTCTTATTGTAAAGTTTTGTTTAGGAGAGAATTTTATGTTTTGTTTTGATTACTTTATCATACTGCCAGATTATTAAAGATTTAAATATATACCTTCCCTGATTGTAATGATGAAAGGGCATGGGAATAAATAACTAGTGCCTAACTAAAATTTATATTCATATTATTATTAAATTCTTATTTCATTAAAATGAAAGTATGATATTGACAAATAATTTGATTCTATAACTGTAGAAAAATTAAAACTAAAAATTATTTTTTGAACTTTTTGAACTTATTATTACTGCTTTGAGTTTTAACTTCAGATTCCTAATTATTTCAAATCACTATTAAACTGTACTAGAACTGTACATCTGGCATCTCTATTTGGTATCATCTTGCTATTTCCAATAAGAAGAAGAACGTTTTGCTTTAAAAGAATATTGAGACGCTATTTTGTTGCCGGTAAAATTCGATTGTAATATTTGTTATGTTTATCAATTGAATTTTTGTACATAAGCTACGAATTTTTCGAAGAATCAGCAGCGAAAAACATTTTCCCACTGGCAATCATTTAATGCATTGGAAAAAATTTTTGCAAATCTGGATGAAACTAATGAAGTGATGATCGCCGTATCAGAACCTCCATTGGAATATATTCCACGAGGTAGACCGGCGGTCGATGAGCATCCTGGTCCTACAGAGACTAAACAACATCCGCATTTACCCTCGGAGAATATATTATTGCAACGTCTTCAAAATGTCAACATTTCGGCCAAAGAGGAACACAATGAATTCTGGTGTGTTCGGGAAATCTATGAAGAATGTAAACGAAATGAAAAATCAAACAAATCTGAGATCAAAAGAAAAGATCCTGCGAAAAGATGTAATAAAAATACAACTGATACTAAAAGCAAGTTTTATAATTCTAAACTGTTATCCTATACATCTCCCGATGAATATGTCAGCGAGTATTTAATTAATTCGGAAGAGGAATTGTATGTGAAAAAACACACCGCCGTGTGGACTAAAGGTATTTTATAACTCTAAACAAATTCGTATAATATTTTTTCATATTCAGCCACAATTTCGCATTCAAAATATTATTAATATTTCCTTTATGTTAGTGTAACTTATTTAAACAATTTCTGTTTAAGAATGCTTTGTGAATTTAAAATTTTTTAAGTAAAACCCTGGTTATAATGACGAAAAGGAGTTTTGTAGAGTTTTGTTCTGTTCGCAATAAATGCGTTCATGATGCAAATGAACATTTTCTGGCGTCGGTAAGGTGCTCTATTGGATCAGTTTCAATTGAGAACCAAGATAAAAATAATTTTAACAAAATTTCATTTATCACATCTTGTTTCGTGTCGTACAAATGGTGTTAATAGAGTAAATGTATCTAACTTTGGAAAATTTATTTTAGGTCTAGCAGATGAACGCAGTAATTTGCCACGCCTTTGTTTTACTTGTGAGACACCCATTAAATTTGCTTTCTTTTGCAAAAAATCATTTACGCAATCTTCTTTGCAGTATGATAAAAAGAGCGAAGGCGAAGATGATGAAAAGCAAACTTCCATTTGTTTAATAGGTATGCTAAGACTCTAGTTAATAATACTACAACTAACCCGACAAAAATTTCTTTTTTAAGATCAAACATCACTGCGTGTGTATTGCAGCGATGGTGAGGATTTTTTGTCTAATTTAGAATTTCCCATATCTCATGTCTGGCCGACATGTTTTGGCTTACTCTTGGAAAAAGTTGCCTCCAATACAATTATACAAAATCACACGATATCCATGCCGCGTCTATTCTCTTTAGCACATCCCTTAGATGAAATATGTCCAGTTTTAAACAAATCTGCTACAAGCGTTATTTCATATCTTATTGAATCTGATTACAATATTATATTTTCCGATGAAAATTCTGATCTTTTACTCTTGTATGACACAAAGATTGGAAAGCATTTTATATCAAGACTTCGAAAAGCTACAGCCGATGAGATACAATATATTGGCGCACAAAATGAAACAGTATTGGGTAGCACATCTCATCAGTTTAGCATGCACAAGGGAAGTAATGTAGGAAATGTACCAGCAACTACAACAGGTCAATGCAGTTTTACACAAAGTAGCATGAAGTTTACGGGAGGTAAGTTGTCAAATTTATTCAATAACAATTAAATCGTTCTGAATTTTTTCTTTATAGCACCTAAAAATAGTACCCAATTGGGTCGTTCAAGTTTAGGTACTTCTAACTATTCCACACATATAAGCAAATTTTTAAATTGTGCTCATTCTTTAAGTGGAGCTTTTGGGAATTTTAAGTAATTATAAAAATTGAAATTCATTTTGAAGTTTTATTTAATTAAAGGTCGTTTTAGTCGTTCTGCTGCAGGTTCTCCTTTAAGCAACTTGCAGTCTACAATAGGCCAACATTCTATATCGGTACAGGATATACGCAAGTGCGGACAATCACAACCCTCTAAGCCAATCGTACCCGAACTATGTTTGGAACATATATGGACAGAAAATACTTATGGGAAGTAAGTAAAATTGTAGTAAATTTTGTGAAACAAAATTATTTTTAAAATAAAATATTTATTTAAACAGCAATCGAGAGTTTTGTGAGATATCAACAAAAGCTTTTATACATACAGATTTGGTGGGTCAAACTTTCCTTTGTTACCTTCTGCAGCGTTCATGTAAATTGCAAATGGTGCGCCTAAATCATTGCGATAACAATGAACTTCAAATAACGTCAGTTCCTTTAACAGTAGTAGCAAAAGATGCTGTAGCCTTAGAGGTATTTATTTAATAACCAAACATGTCTTCCTGATTCACAAAATAAAAAGTAATTTACTTTCCTGTTTTTAGCGCATGAATATGATAGCCGTTTTAGATCCTTCGGGTACATTAATTCTTTATACGGGAAACATTTTTGTTTCGAAGGTACATATACCCAATACTCTGTCGAATAATACGCCTCTTATCAAAGTGGGTCCTACCAATAGGACTACAGTACCACAAAGTAATAAATCACCAAATACCTCATTTCCGCGTCGTAGCAGCTTATTGCCAACAGCACAAAAGCCTGGAGACACTACTTTCGAGGATGAATTACATTTACTATCACCAGTACATCCTTTACAGCCACAGTTTTCTAGTAGATGCAATAATATTTGCTTGAGCCTAAGAGATCCTGCAGTAAATCGCCTGACTTTGGTATATAGTACAGGCAAAATGTTGCGCATCACATTGCCTTTAATAAATGAAACAAAATTTGTTACACGTTGCATTAAAGCTTTAAAACAAGTCCTCAAAAAAGATCAGTATATACAATTAATAATAAAATGGTATGGCGCACGTAACCCGCCAGGTTCAAGAGATTATTCCGTGGAACAGGAATGGGAAATATTCTGTAATGTACTGCTAGATCTAATGGGCTTTTCAGCTGTATTACATGATGTTAGCAACAATACTACCACTTCTTTCAACGCTGAAGAGCCCAAAAAAAGGAAGAAAAACGACGAAATACATTCGGGCACCGATCTAGATTGGCAGTTTATGTTATCCATTTTGGAAGGTGCAGATAGTAAATCATTCAAGGATGGCAATTCACAATGCAATAATGTTGATACAACAGCTTGTCTGTTTCATACAATTCCATCTATATTTTACTGTTTCCATTTATTATATGAAGATTTTAAATTGGACGACACTATGCATCAGTATTTGTTACCCTTGGCAAAGTTCCTTCATCAATTAGCGTATGATATGCAATTGCAATCCTATACATTTCATTATAGTTTAGATTTTCCTGTCCTAATAAGAAATTGCACTAAAACTAGCATTTTAACTGAACAACATGGTGCTCAAATGCTATTTAAAGAACTTTTGCAAGTACAAGCCCCTAGTGTTTTTAATCAGCTGGAGTACATAATACACAACAAAGATGCTTTGCCGTATAATTATATTGACGGTATAAACGATTTAAGTCGTAATGTTTTGCAGGTATTTATTATTACGTATATACATACATACATACATACATGAATATTTAAATAAATATTTATTGCAAATATGTACATTAATAGGTTATTTCCCTAATAATGCATGGCATTAACAAGATAAAACATTGGATTAAACCTTTAGAATTTTCCGAATCTGTACAATCTTATTTTCCCAAAAAACCAAAACGGTTTATATCGACAAATGTTTCACGATCTGAACAAGTTATTCAAATGCTAATTAATATGAGTAAGTCCAATAGCATACACACTCATATAGTTACGTAGAAAATAATCGTTTTAATCGTTTTAATATCTTAGAAATGACTCATAAAGACATCGAACGTTTGCCAGTAGCTATACATCTAATCATATCGGAGTGCTTGGAATACTGCCGATTACAACCTCCTATAGGTTGTTCACCAGAGACCTATGAATTAATACTGCGTTCGGATTTAGTGGCTCATGCTAAACTGCAAAACTGTGACTTTGCAATGCAAAATAAAACTTCAAATTATTTGCAAAACATGAATATTGATACCGAGGATTCACTATCAGCCCGATGCCCACCCTCAAAGAGTGGCATATCACAAATGGAGGGAGCCTTGGATGATGGTATGGACAACATAGATACTAAACTATTGAGTCTGCGTTATCCTGATGATATGAGAATAACCGAAGTTCGTAGACTTTTAACTTCCTCGGAACCGGTTACAATCGATATTACCCAATCACCAGGTACTTCAGATCATGAATTTATAGAGGAACAAGAAAAACAATTATTTACCTTATGTACGCGCACCATGACTTTACCGTTGGGTAGAGGCATGTTTACATTGCGGACATCAATACCCACACCGACCGAATCAATGCCCATACCAAAATTATGCCTAACAGGCAAGGAACCCATTAAAGGAGCGACTGTTGAAATGCAGCAAATTGAGTTCCCTGCTAACATGAGCTTATGGCCAACATTTCATAATGGCGTAGCAGCTGGTCTGAAAATATCACCTCATGCTCGTGATGTAGACTCCACTTGGATAGTTTACAACAAGCCCAAGGGTCAAGCGGATATATCAACCGAACATGCTGGCTTCCTAATGGCTTTGGGTTTGAATAATCATCTCAGAACGTTGTCCTTTATGAGTATTTATGAATATCTTGTCAAATGTGATGAAATGACCAGTGTCGGTATACTCTTGGGTATCTCGGCCACTCATAGGGGCACTATGAACAATACTACCACGAAACTTTTAAGTGTTCACATTGAAGCCTTATTGCCAGCCACAGCTTTGGAACTAGATATTCCGCAAAACATACAAGTAGCTTCATTAATGGGCATAGGCCTATTATACCAAGGTACGGCCAAAAGACATATAGCCGAAGTTCTACTACAAGAAGTTGGTAGACCACCCGGCCCAGAAATGGAAAATTGCGTTGAGAGAGAATCATACGCCTTAACAGCTGGTCTGGCTTTGGGTTTAGTAACTCTAGGACAGGGAGAGTCTCCAGCTGGCCTAAGAGATTTACAGTTGCCCGATACGTTGCATTATTACATGGTGGGTGGCAATAAACGTTTGCTAACTGGATCGCAAAAAGAGAAATACAAATTGCCATCATTTCAAGTACGTGAGGGTGAACAAGTTAATATCGATGTCACTGCACCAGGAGCTACTCTGGCTTTAGGTCTCATGTTCTATAATACCGATAACAAAGCTGTTGCCGAATGGATGAATCCTCCCAATACAAGGTACCTTTTAGATTTGGTAAGACCTGATTTATTACTATTACGCACAATAGCTCACGGCTTAATAATGTGGAGTGCAATTGAGCCTAGTGAAGAATGGTTGCACAATCAATTTCCCGTCAATTTAAGATTTGATATTGACAAAGGTGCTCAAGTTAATGAAAACGAAGATATAGATCACGAAGCTATAACGTAAGTATTTTAAGTTACGAATTCATATAAGTAAATTGCGTGTAAATCGTACTCCTTATGTCTTAATTGTAGTCAAGCTTATTGTAATATAATAGCCGGCGCTTCATTCTGTATTGGCTTAAAATATGCTGGCACTGAAAATCCGATAGCTTTTAAAACGCTTAGAAGAGCCATTAAATTGTTTTTAGGATTTTCCGGAAAATATGTGGGAGAGTTTGCTGGACGCACAACTATAGAGAATAGTTTAATGATTATTTTATTAGCTATTTCACTAGTTTTCGCGGGATCGGGTGATTTGGAAATTCTACGTATTATACGCTATCTTCGGTCCAGAATAGGTACCCAGCATCCACATGTTACCTATGGCTCACACATGGCTATACATATGTCTTTGGGTTTTCTGTTTTTGGGTGCTGGTCGTTTTACTTTAGCCAAAACACCAGAAGCAGTGGCTGCCTTAGTATGTGCTTTATTTCCCAAATTTCCTACACATAGTAATGACAACAGGTTAGTTCGTATGCAAATTTTATTTAATATGTATTAATATTGTTTATTTGTTTCTAAAGGTATCATTTACAAGCTTTCCGCCATTTATATGTTCTGGCTGTAGAACCACGTTTATTTTTACCACGTGATATAGACACCCGTAAATTGTGTCTATGCAACATATCAGTATTGGAAGTGGGCTCCAAAGAATTGAGACGTTTACCGATGGCTCCCTGTATGTTACCCGAATTGAGCACTTTAAAGAAAGTTGTTGTTGACGATGCAAACTATTGGCCTGTTTCGTTTGAAAAGAATCGCAATTGGGATCAATTAGTGTAAGTTTAAATACGAGTGTTTGTGTTACAAAATGTGAAATTGTGTTTATTTTATCGACTAACAGAAAAGCATTGGAAAATTCGGCCTGTATTGAAATAAAAAAACGGTCTGGCTGTTTGTCACATCTTGAGGATCCAGATCGTCTGAAGAGCCTTTTCTCTCAGACTTTAACTACGGAACAATCCATATGCTGGGAAATTGATCCAAAAACTTTGGAACGATTCTCTAATGAGCCTTATGTTATAGGTTTTACCGATCGTCTATTGCATTTAGATGAGCCAGAAACCTCAATTGTGGAACAGGCATTGAAACAACATGTAACCATGCTCTTTTACAATGCAGTGGTCAAAGATAAAATGCACGTGTTACCCATCTATTTGGCAATCTATAATGTGAGTATTATTGCTTCAGTCAGTGGAGAATACAACTAAAATTCAATATTTTCAGCATGTTTTACGTTTGACAAGCCAGAGACTTAATTTCAATGACATCTGGCAATTGAAACTAACAAGCAGTTACTTGCAACACTATCGAAAATCTCATATACTATTCTCTAAAGAATTAATAACATCTTACATTGAACAATTTCACACATTTGTTGAGAACTGTCGCCAACATTTAGCTGTACCCTTAAGGCAATTTCTAACTTCACGAGATTTTGAGTCACATATTGTTGCCAATCTTTCAATGCATGAAGTGTCTCGTATGATAGCCGTTATTATATTTTACCAACTTACACCAAATTTATTGAATATAATATCTCAGCGTCCCACTAACTATCTGGGTTACATTAGAGAATTTCAAAAATTGCAACTGGAACCAGCTACCACACAGTGTTTATTGAAAGTTTTACAAGCAACAAGTGCATGAAAGGTATTTTGAAAGTGTTAATAAAAAAAATAAAAAAAAAAATGTTTAAATTATTTAAATCTTGTGGTTTTTCATAATTAATAAACGTTGGTATTTTAATTTTTATTGCACAATATTTTCAAGCCTTAGTTATGTCTTACAGTATACAGACTCAGTGCCGAATGTACTGTTCCTCAGGCAGAATACCATTCTTTACGTTACGTCCCGTACATTTATTGTATATATAAAGACCCATTAAAGGAAACATGGTCATAATATCTACAGCAACTGGTATAACAATGGTTAAATCAGCCTGCGGCTGTGGTAATGTTTTTAGAAGAAAGATTGCTATGCCTGTATTTTGTATGCCCGTCTCAATGGCTATGGTTAAAGAATCACAATCGTTTTGCTTTAAAACTTTTGATGCACACCAGGATGTAATATAGCCTAGCCAAGGCAGTAATAGACCAGCTAAAATAATCTAAGAAAAAAAGAGAAAAGTATCAAATTAATAATTAATAATTATAAAATTAATTAATTATTCATTAAGAAACCAACAGCTTACCTGCCATGAAAATAATTTAAACAAATATAAATTTGTTATTATAGCAAAGATTACAATAAATAGAATCAAACAGGTGGATATGGGTTTTAATAGTCGTACCAGTACCCGACTAACGCGGGGAGCACATTTTTGTAATGCTAAACCCACAGCTAAAGGCACTATTAAACCTATAGAATATGTAGCTATTTTCATATAAGGCACTTGTAAATTACCACGCGTAAATATAACATGCCCCAAAGTAAAAATCCAAAAAGGCATCACGCCAAAAGCTGCTAAATTACTAATAGTGGTCATCAAAACCGATAAATTAATATTGCCGCCTAATATAACGGTCCAGATATTTGAAGCACCACCTGTAGGTGAGACACCAGTAAAAAATAAACCCAATTGCATTTCAAGATTATTGGGAAATATTAAGAAGCCCACAGCAAAACTCAGCAACGGCATTAAAATGCATTGGCATGCAAAACCTATACAGGGAGCCTATAAAATGTAAAAGAAGAATTATTATTTTCTGTTTTATTAGCAAAAATAATTAAAACATACCACTGGTCTTGTTATGAGTCCTTTCAGCACTTGCACATCTAAAGCAGCTCCAAAATTAATGTACAACAGAGAGACCAACAGTATTACTGAGCCGGTAAATACATGATCAATGATCCGCTGTTTGCGTATGATAATCAATTTGAAATCTTCACTACTTAATTCAGATGTATTATCAAACTTATTTCTCATTTCGACGTTAATCCTTACAGAACCCAAAAATATAACTTTAATAGTTATATTGCCATGCCAACTGTTTGTAGACAGATCGATTTGAGAGCCCATAACAATATCATCTACCTTAGCTAAATCCTCGTTATCTGATTTAAAACTAAAGTATACATTATTCAAACTGTCAACCTTAATATCTGAAATTAAATACGAATATTTTCATCAGTAAATGAAAATTTACACATATACACACATACGTATGTAATATACAATGTTAATAATTTTAAAGAGAGCAAAGCAAAGCGGGCGATCTATGTCAGATATATTTAAGAAAATTAATATTTTTAGTGATTATGTACAATTTCTCTCGTATACATATAACTTAAGAAACATAAACGGACTGATAACTAAAAAATAATTTAAACAGAAGAATTCATTATTTTAGACGAAAATTTAGTTCTTACACTGTAGTACACTATGCCAATAACTTTGTTTTATCAACGTAACAAATTTGAGAGATAATTTAAAGAGATCTCTTTAGACAAAAAATAATAAATTCATATTCCGTTTTATTTTTTATGTTTTTGTTTAGTTTTGTTTTGTTGTTTGCTTAAATTTCCATAATACCGTGTACTTATAGATTAAATAACTTACTCGTTATATTAACTTCTATCTGTAGCTCGGTATCCATATGAGCTGTTGCATTCTTTGGAATAAATTCTACATGCCACTGTGGCTTCGATTCTCGTATAATTCTCGTACCAGTCGTAGCTGTTACAAACTGTTGCATTACTGGTGTAATTGCATGACACACCATTACAATCGATAGAAACCCTATTACAATGCATTTCAGAAAGTTCATTTTCACAAAACAATTTTCTTTATTTTACTATTTTCACAATTATTTAATTCTTTATTACGTTACAATTACAGTATTACTATCTATAGTTTATTTATTTTGATCAATGAATCGATGAATTCTTTTAAATATTAGACTACTTATCACACTTATCACATTTTCCGCAAATACTTTATATTTTGTTTATTTGGTTCTACAGATTCAACAGGTAAAGTGAAACTGTTTCTTTATTAAAGAGTATTGCATTACTGTAGCTATTAATTTCTCTTTTATAGCACTGTGCCAGTCTCTTGTACAGCGTTTTAAAAGTATCTGTGTTTGATCGGTTGATTTGCTTTTGCTTGGTTTAGTGTTGGTTTTCAAAGATACGCATTAAAAGTGTTGCCACTTGGAAATGCTTTCTATTCGATCTTTGAAGAATAAAAAAATTGCTATTCGTATTTTAAAGTAATCAGTGACCGTTATAAAGATCAATTAATGAATATCTTCTTTATTGGCTTAATGATATAACCATATTAACAATCGAAATTTTCATCTGAACTAAAAAATTTTGAATATTTTTCTTTCTTTGAACATAAAATCTCAGAGTATAGATCAAAATTTCTTTAAAGTTTATGTTTCAGAAGTTAGAATTTTATAATGATTTTAAGTAATTTTAATTAAATGGTACGCGGCTAAAACTATAATTTCAATTTTAAAAAAAACTCATTAAATAAATACGTTACTCTTTCTGATTTTAAAAATATTGAAGCAAGGCTTACAGAATTTAAAAATAAGTAAACGAAACTTATTTAATATTAGAAGGATGAGAAGCTAGGCAATGATCATGTCATAATGGTTATAATACACAATAATTGAATGTACATATGTATGCATGCACAAACCGTCTCCTCTTCTCCCAAATTCAGGAAATTTTTTATTCCTAAACTACAATCTATGCGTATAAAAATGGAGAGATAAACAATGCCTTACTGTAAAATGTATAATGTTCTCAGATAAATTGAATCGGTTTGATTTGATGATCAAAAAAGTTTTAATGTACAGTCAATGTGTTTTCTCCTCTCATAAGTCAGACATTTGGAAAGTACTAAAAGCTCATACCTGCAGTTTTGAGGGAATTTTAAATATCTTTAAGACGCCCATTCCATCATCGATATGAATTTAGTTTGGAATATCTAGATTATAATCAAAGTTTATAGCTTCATTGATAACATCATTTCCATTTCTGAATAGAACTAACCAACCCATCTCAAGAAGTTTGCATAAATCTATCTTACAATCAAACTGAGTAGCTTACAGTTTATTTCGATCAGAAAAGTAAATCGCCCGTATATAAAAATTTAAATAAACTACAAACAAATATTAGAAAAATTCTTTATTTATAAGTTTTAACATTATTATTTGTACACTGTAAATGTACTTAAATTTTTAATAATATTAAAATTATTCTTAAAAAAAACATTTTACAAGATTCAGTGTTAACTGAAATACAGAAAAAGGTTTATCAAAACAAATTGTTTATAAAACTTTAAAGAATAATATACATAGGAATTGTATACTTTTATTTACGTTTTTATAGTTTCGTTTAGACATCTACTTAAATCTAAAATCTAGTTTATAGTGGTCATTCTCTCTAAATGCTTAACTAATGGGTTTTTACCAGCGTGGACGACCGCCACCACCACCACGTGCCGCCGCCACCGCCACCGCGACCAAAACCACTCCACCACCGCCTCCTCCACGACCAAAGCCGCCACCACCTCCACGGCCACCACCACCGCGGCCAAAACCGCCACCACCACCTCCACGTCCACCGCCACCACGGCCAAATCCTCTACCGCCTCCACCTCTCTGATTACCAACACCACCAGCGGGTCCCTTCTTTTTGGCACCCTTTGGTTGAGGCGGCTTTGGTAAAAATCTTGCTATGGGTAGCAATTTTGAAGGGTCAATATATAGCGTCTGATTCTGCTTAAAGCTGCCAGCGTTTATGTTATCCGATAATTTCACTGTCACTGAATAGTCTTTAACAGTACCGAAGATTTCATCAATTTTGCCAATTTGTTCTTTATTTTCCAAAAAAATGGGGGCATTGAAGTATGGTACATCATCAATTTCCACTTTGCATACCAAATCATCCTCACATTTATATGTATAATGGCCTAATGGAATAACACGATCAGGAGGTCCTTGTTGGAATGCTCCACCCACGTCCACCAAAGCCTCCTCCGCGACCACCACCGCCGCTGCGACCGAAACCACCGCCGCCACCGCGACCTCCTCGCCACCACCCCCACCACCTCGTCCACGTCCACCACCTCCAAATCCGCGTCCACCGCCGCCGCCACCACCTCCACGTCCACCGAAGCCCATGTCAAATAGTTTAATACGCTTTTTTATTCAAATAAAAAGGAAAAATTTAATTTCCTTTTGTTTTACAACAATATATTGTTGACTTTACTTTTCAAACGACCACGATGTTTTGCCAGCTGTCAAATGAGACTCGATAGAAATAAACACGTGTATGCGTTAACAGTGTCTACCAAAAGTTTTCATATGGTTAAAAGAATAATGACTTTAGTAAAATTCAAAAAACCGATAGCTTTGCAATCAAACACATCATCTGTATAAAAATAAAAAGCAAAATTTATTTTAGCGTTCAAAATAAATTCGACAGTTTAGTGCTTTAAATGCTTGAAAAATGTGTAATGTTTACAATGAATGGTAATAATTTGCGGGAAGATAGTTTTGTTTTGCACTGTAAACCGTAACTCAATGAACATTGATAGCATAGTTAAATAAGCCGCCATAATAATAATCAACAATGACAGCTGCTCAATGGCATTGCCATTCGTAAGTACACTGAAAAATATTGTAACGCTTGTTTAACAATTTTGAATATATATTCGTGGGTAAAATCGCCAAACTGAATACGAATAGGATAATTGAAAAAAAAATTATGGCTGCTGTAAGGAAATATATTAATGCCGATAAACTTTTTGCTCAAAAATATGCGCCTAATTAATATTTTAATAAGTAACACCACATATCGATATAACAGGTAGGAATATGGATGTTTAAATTGATTAAAAATAGTAAAATTATCATTCTTCCCTCCTCATTCTAATCAATTTTACTAGTAATGCTTAATTTCTACATGCATCAATAATAAAAATCGTGTGAAATTTAAAAATACATGTATTCCAATACCAATATTATATGAAAAGCATGCAACACATTTAAAAATGTTAAAAAAAATAGTTTTTAGTTTTTAAATATGAAAACGTTCCATAGTCAATTTATTTTAATTTTTCATTTCAATGAATTACAAATATTAATTGAAAACTAATTTCATTATGAACGCAGCTTTAAAATTTTATGGAGCCGCGCAAAGGCTACACAAACCGCTTGGCAAAAATACCTTTTCATTTACACAAAAATTATTCATACGTAATTATCAATCTTTAATTTCTTACATGATGTCGGTTTACTGCACGAAAATTTTTTGTAAATAAAACAAATATAAAATAAAGGTTCCACAAAGTCAATGGCTAAACTTAAAATTACAAAAAGAAAATTTATATAAAATCTTAGTATCTGTAATGGTCGGGTTTGTATGGACCTTCGATAGGTACGCCCAAGTATTCTGATTGTTTTGGTGTCAATTTAGTCAATTTAACACCCAATTTCTCCAAGTGCAAACTGGCAACTTCTTCATCCAAAATTTTTGGCAAAACATGAACACCAACAGCATATTTCTCCGATTTAGTCCACAATTCGATTTGAGCCAAAACTTGATTGGTGAAAGAGTTGGACATAACAAAACTAGGATGACCATGGGCACAACCCAAGTTGACTAAACGACCTTCAGCCAAAACAATAATGTGGCGACCGTTAGGTAGAGTATAGCGATCAACTTGTGGTTTAACATTAACCTTTTCGACAGCGTTTGTATTCAACCAGTTAACATCAATTTCGCAATCAAAGTGACCAATATTACAGACGATAGCATCATCGTTCATGTTAAGGAAATGTTCGCCGGTAATAATGTCTACACAACCAGTTGTGGTAACGAAAATGGTAGCTTCTTTGCTGGCTTCTTCCATAGTGGTAACTTCATAGCCTTCCATAGCAGCTTGCAAAGCATTGATGGGATCAATTTCGGTAACAATGACACGACCACCAAAGCCTTTAAGAGCTTGGGCACAGCCTTTGCCAACATCACCATAACCAGCAACAACGCATACTTTGCCGGCAATCATAACATCAGTGGCACGCTTAATGCCATCAATTAGGGACTCGCGACAACCATACAAGTTGTCAAATTTGCTCTAAAATAATAATAATAATAATAACAAATAATGAAAATTGTTAAAGAAATCATTTATAATATGCTTTTACCTTAGTCACGGAATCGTTGACATTGATGGCAGGTACACCCAAACGTCCTTCTTTGAACATTTTGTACAAATTGTGGACACCGGTGGTGGTTTCTTCAGACAATCCCTTAATGCCTTTCAGGTATTGGGGATATTTTTCATGGATCAAATTGGTCAAATCACCACCATCATCCAAAATCATATTCAATGGTTGACCATCGGGGAATACTAAAGTCTGTTCGATACACCACTGATATTCTTCTTCGGTTTCACCCTTCCAGGCATAAACGGGAACACCGGTAGCGGCAATGGCGGCAGCAGCATGATCTTGTGTACTGAAAATGTTACAGCTGGACCATTGTACCTATATAAAAAAAAAATGAAATGAAAGAAAATAAAAAATATAGAACTCATAAATAAAAGTCGGAAACAAAAGTGAAATTTCTTTGACCTCCTTGAACTATCAGCTAAGATTACAGTAAGTGATATACCTCACGTTTCTTTTTAGGTTTTGGCTTTGACAACAATAATTATGTTTTCGATAGAAGTTTACTGATAAGCGAAAATTGTTTTGTTAATAACAAATGATGACCTTTTCTTGGGGGAAGGTACATACTTAATTTATATTATTATTGAAATATTTAGTAAAAGATAATTCTTTAGATTTTAATGTTAATTTGTTTGCTATTTCCTACTAAAAGCATTTAAAATAACAACGTAGTGTTAAACAGGCGATAGATAAGGCATCGCCTATAACAATATAATACACATAGCAGTTCTAGAATAAATACGTCACTTGAAGTTATGAATAGTTTAGATATTTCGTTTTTACTATGATATGAGATGCGCTTAGTTTCTTTGATTTTATAAATAGCAGCCAAACCTCATGTAACTACATTTTTCTATTGAGTTCATTAGGGTTCCTAATTCATTTTTCTTTGTAAGCGCAATGTACACCAAAATATGAATTAGAAATACGATCCTAAAGCCTAATAAGAGGAATTCTCAAATAATCCAAATAAGTAGTCCGATATAATCAATTGCTCGCATAGTAGAGGAAGGTGAAATTTAAAATTGTCGTTGTTAGCCGGGACAACTGAATACCTTTCAATGGCAATATTTACTAAAAAAAAAAAACTGTCTCTGGCAGTCTTTTTTGTATCCGATAAACAACAGTTATAAAAACTAAAAACAAAATAATGCTTGTTCACTTACTTGAGCACCCAATTCAACCAAAGTCTCGATAAGGACGGCAGTTTGTACTGTCATATGCAAACAGCCAGCAATGCGGGCACCTTTCAAAATTTTGGAAGGACCGTACTTCTTACGGCAAGCCATAAGACCGGGCATTTCATTTTCGGCAATAATGATGGCCTTGCGACCCCAATCAGCCAATTTAATGTCAGCTGTTTTGTTTTAAACAATAACAGCATGCAGCAGCAATTAAATGAAACGAAACAGAAAAAACATTGATAAGAAACGTGCCCACTTGACATTATGCTAAAATCAATTGTCTTTAAGAATTTCATCATTAAACAAAAATAATATGTTTGAAATTTAGAGAAAATAAAACAAACTTACCAACTTTGTAGGCGGGTTTAGACATTTTGCGTTTTTTAGTAATTTTTGCTGTT
Source organism: Sarcophaga bullata (assembly GCA_005959815.1). Classification (NCBI taxonomy): domain Eukaryota; kingdom Metazoa; phylum Arthropoda; class Insecta; order Diptera; family Sarcophagidae; genus Sarcophaga; species Sarcophaga bullata. The sequence continues at coordinate 48,566 of QOCX01000336.1, read as the reverse complement.
AATTAAAGAAACAATTCAAATACGAAAGTAGTGCCCTGAAATGAAACAATAATCTAAAATTAATTACGCTTTCATTCAAAAAAAATTCCACAAACTTAAGAATTTAGAATGTAACAAATACATAAAAATACGCACGCGGTCAACAGGCTGAATGAATCCAGATGAGACCTAAAATGTTACAAAAGTTGTCAGTGGCAAGCGCCAACTATTTATAACAATTCCGAAACAATATAAAACTTGGTAGCATTGGTTGACTCATATATAAACTATTATTGCTGTGACATATTAACAAATAAATGAAGAATCTTGTTTCCGCATTTTTTGAATACCAGCAAAATTTGTTAATTACAAAAAAGACAAGTAGAATTATGGATAGTAAATTGTTTTTATTTACAACTTTATGATTGCTGTCGAAATAGTTATACATTTTTTTGATTTCACAAATCAAACTCCTTTCAATATGCAGCTGTATTATTTTTATCAATATTTACGTCAAATAACTCAAGAACTGAATATTACTTTGTACTGTGTTAAGGATTTCTTTTTATTAGGCTTTATATAAATACTCTGTGGTGGTAGTATTTATATAAGGCAGAAAGGTGAAAATTTCATTTAATCTTAAAGTCCACTTTTTTGTAATTTTACACTCTAATATATTTTATTTTAATTCAGTCACTATATTTATGTGTAAAAGCTTCTTAGTTTGAACTATTGCTTGTGTTAAATAAATAATAGGTTTATTTAATTGTAACGATATTTCTACCGTCTATAGCGACCTACATAACGTGAAGCTTTAATATATAACAAAAACTTAAAAATTAAATATGATCATGAATCATCTTATGTTCGCTACAGCTGTTCTGCTGCTTTTATTTTTATTTATTCAGCATGTTTTTTTTAATATTTTGAAGTGCTGTGTACTGATTGCGAATTATAATAAGAATAACAATTATGTGGAAACTTATAGAAATATCCCAGCAAACATATTTTGTATATTGTGATATAAATACCAGTAAGGAGGAGGTGACATTTATTTTATATGATTTGAAGGAGGCGTGGACTCAAACTGTAGCATTCAAAGATGTAAAACTAAAAGTTAAGGTAACAGCAGAGTTTTTGTTTTTTTTGTTTATCTTTTGCTTAAAAATTTCTTAATAATTATTGCGAATTTTTGAAGCGCCTTAACAAGCGTTTTGATTTTAGTGAGGATAATATAAAGGAGGCTTTAACGAGTGGTGAGTTGAAATTTGCTGCCATAGAAGAGCAACCTCATGCAAGTGACATTAAGCAGGACAGCCTTTTATTGAAATTGAAATATGGAATTCATAGTTGCGTGCTTAATTATGAATGGAATTTAAGGAAGCAAACAGTGCTAGAGGTATAAAAATTTTATTTATTTTTATTAAATTGATGGCTATTAATGAATGTTTGTTTGTTTATAAATTTCAGTTCCAAAAAAATTTTATTCAACCTCTACTAATGGGTCTGTTGGGTTGTTATCAGCAAGTGGAGATTTTAACAGAATGTATACGAAAAAAGGATGCTGAATTGAAACAGTACCGCATAGAACAAGCCGTATTAAGTCGGAGTAAGTTAAAGCAAGTTCAAAAATTTACCTCCACATGTTAGAGTCTGTTAAAAGAGATGTTTTATTTTTCTCATATCATTATATGAATTTGCCTATTTGAGTGATAATTATAGGTCTATAGTTTAGTAGAATAGGAATAGTTTTTAAAAAATCACGAGGCATTTGTGAATTTAATTTATTTTATTATGCATGTTAATTTTAATTTTAGAAACACTTGCTACAAAACCCTTTGATTTCGATAGTTTCCATCAACAGTATGAAAATAGTAAAAAAATTGCAATTGATTTTAAGGAATTGGCTACATATGTACAAAAAACTAAAACGCGAAGCGATGCTGATAGTCTAAATGAAAACAAAACTCTTGAACCAATTAAAAATGAAGAGAAATCAAACATTATACAGAAGAATTCGAATAGCATTTCAACACCAACGAGAAGGTATGTGAAACGAGTGTAATAAACAATTAAAATAAATAAAGTTTTTGTTTGTGTCTCATTAGAAAACGTCGAAAGGAATTCGAATTACTTTGTTTGGAAAGACACTTGAAGGCACGTAAAGAGGGTGGTCTAAAATATGAAAGTAGTCAAAGTCAATCTACTAGTAGTGATAATAGTCAAACACATGATGAAATAAAAGCAAAAGTTTTAGAGGAAAAACAATCATGTAAAGAAGATTGTAAAAATAAAATAATTCCCGATAAGCTGGAGAAAACACCACAAAATAATAGGAATTCTTCTCCTACATATCAAAAACGTGACGCTGAAACTTTTTACGATACAGATTCTGATAGTGATGCAACTTTAAAATCTCATAAAACTCCAGTTAATAGTTTAAAAATTCAAAAGAGCGATGCCAATCGAAGAAATCTCAATGGAAGAAAACTATCCTATTCACCTAAATGCTCCAGCAAAGCGGCAACCCCCATAGACAATGACACTGTGGTGAAAAATTCGCCAATATGTTCAGAAACTTCGTGCATAACGGGAAATAGGAAATCTTTACGAGAAAGCCAAACTAAATCACCTGCTATTTTAGGTTCGCCTACCAGAAGTAGAATTCTTAGCCATTCGCCTTTACCGCCAGTGGTAGATGACTTTTCATCGCAATTGAGTAACATTAAAAAAGAATTGCAATATTTGGAAACATTGCGCATAGCCGATTTAAAAAAACAAAGCAAAGCATAAGTGTTTGTTTATAAGCTGTTAATTTGTTATCTTATAAAATTTTTAAAATATTTGCCACACTTTATTTTATCATTATGACAAAGTTTTATCTAGTATAGTATAAATAATATTTACGATTGTATAATACAGAGTATTTTGAGTTCAAGTTTTTTTTTAATGTGTACACAGGCACAATTCTCTTGACAAAATTTTCGCTTACGTTTCATCGCAACTCTTGATCGAGATAATTGTGAATCTTTCAAAAACCGGCTTTTAAGGTTTCAATTATTTTATAACGATTCTCCAGTGAGATTAAGCGTTTTAAATAAATTTTGTACTACTGAAAAGGAAACTCGAACTTGAAAAACCCTGCAGAAGTATATCATTAGGTAAATACGAAAGGTGCAATATAAATATACTTTCAACTTAAAAATATGTTTTTAAATTCAAATCAATTTTTACTCCAATTTGCTTAACAAAACTTTTTTTTATTTCCTGATTTAAACGTAATTGTGTAGTAATAAATCAATTAAATCAATACGTATGTATGGCAGTATGAGTATAACTTTATAACATTATTAAGTGCAGAAAACTCTAAGTTGTTTATAAAACATTGTTTTAATTAATTGTTTGTTATGTGCCGTTCAAAAAATGTAAATTTTTAAAAAAATTTTAAAATACATTGCAGAGAATACGTATGTACGTATGTAAATATATAATTTTAGATTTTTAATTGTAAAATAACTAATTACCGAATGACAAAAATTGTATATAATAAATTTATAAATTAAGGACTCTACCACAAATATTTCTAGTAATTATTTATTTAAATACCCTTTAATGATTCAATAGAAAAAAAATTCCCCTCAATATTTTGTTTTTATGTAATTTCATTGAGTTATTAATACTTTTAATCCTTACTTTACGATAACATAGAATGTTTGTATCGTAAAATTGATAAGATATAAGAAAAGTTTATCATATGATAGACAAATATTTCAACAAACTTTTAAAATATTTATTCATTAACCGTTTTATGGACTCTTGAAGTAGACCAAAGTTGAGACAAATTCATGTTAAATTAAGAATTATTCATTGGCAAAATGTTTATTAAATTTAACGTGAAATATTTTACAGCAATTTTTATTTCTTTGCAATTAATCACAAGTGTATTTGGAAATTGTGAGTGTTTCATATAAGAAATATCTATCCAATATATAAATAATATAATCGTTAAAGAACTGTGGACTGTTAAATATAAAAAAATCACAAAAAAAATATTGAAAAGGATATGTGAAGTGATAAAAATTATTGAGCAAAAACAGAAAAGTATAGAGTCATCCTTGAGAATTGTCTACCAAATAGTAAAATGGTTATGTTTATTCGTTCCATACAATAATATTGTACAATAACTTAATGCTTCAAAGATAGCACAATATGTATAAACAAAACAGAAGAACCTAATCGGTGTATGTAGTTACAGTGTAATAAGCATATTTTAAAAACGTTAATGAAGCCTATAAATGGCTCTTTATATCACTGTGCCAGAATAGTTTCCAATCAAGCTTCATTATTATGTACATTATCATCATAATACTTGGGAGCACCGATTGAAAACGGGCTGTTTATCTTCCTGTATAAGTCTTATTTTCTTTTAACACACTGAAATCAAATGCTCATAGGAACTATAGACTCTTATTCTCATCCTTACATAGCTTTCCAATTCTCCTTATTCAATACAACTCACAGCAATTGACGAAGGCCAAATAGGCGATCGCTTATTTAAAAATTTTAACTACAGTAGAATCAAAATTAAATACTGTGCTACCAACAAATTGAGAGTACATACATACGTATGTACATATAATATTATTATTTCATTGTAATGCATTATTTCTTTTTAGCGAATAAATTATTTTCGAAATCTGAAGTTGATCCCAGAATAGTGGGTGGCACGGCAATATCAATTAGTTCGGCGCCATGGCAGGTCTCTGTACGACTTATAGCTTTGGAAGAACTAAGTTATGGTTCAGGTCATATATGTGGCGGTTCAGTTATTTCACAACGTGTTGTGCTTACAGCAGCACATTGTACGGCCAAGTAAGAAACTCATAGGATTTTAAAGTTTTTTGAAAACGTTAACTTACTTACTTACTATCTTTCCTATATTTAGTGAACAAACTAATCCAATAACTTATCGCACGGCCAGCGAATACACATTGGTCATGGGCTCTACATACTTAACTGAAGCAAGTTATTACACCCTACAATATGATGTTCTGCAAATTATTACCAACGTTAATTTCAATATTAATACATTGGTGAACGATGTGGCCTTATTCTTAATAAACGGCTATATACCTTGGAATTGGCCAACTGTAATGGCAATACCTTTGAATACAGTAGCAGAACCTAGTGGCATTATGTGTACTGTCACCGGTTGGGGTACCACGGGCAATGTAAGTTAATCTAGAAGACAGCAATCTAAGTTCTTGAATTGAATAATAAAATTTCGTTTTTCATTTCTTTTAAGGGTTATGTTTCCGATGTCCTTATGCAGGCTAGTGTGCCAATTGTCGATTATGCTACATGTGATAGCAGTTATGGCAACCTTAGCATGGGCATGTTATGTGCTGGCTATATGCTAACTGGAGGCGTTGATGCTTGCCAAGGCGACTCTGGTGGACCATTAGTTTGCAATGGTGTCTTAGTGGGTATTGTTTCATTTGGTCAAGGCTGTGCCCAACCAGGCTTTCCGGGAGTCTATACGAATGTGTCCTATTACAACACTTGGATTGTAACAAATAACAATTCGTTTAATTACAGTTATTATGTTGATAATGGGTCCAATAGGCATTTTAAGAAATTGTATAGTCTTATATTGCCCTTGATTATATTGGTATTTAGAAAACATATTGCGTAGTAATATTTATAATAAATAATAACGATAATCTTTTAGAAGCATTTATTCTTATTATTATTATTTTTTATTCCAAAAAATTGTGTCAAATATCTATTCAATGAGAAAATGCTCCATTTATGGTGAGATATCTGGAGATAAAGATTATAACTTTGCGTAGCTCTTCCTAAAAGTTAAATCGGTATAGCCAATAATTTGATAAGAATAATTTTGTCACTCTAGACCTTTCCAATGCTTTTGAAAGGGTGAATCGAGTGTTATGGATTTTGTCGTCGGTTTTAAATTTCTCGATTGTTGCGATTACCGGTTATATGACAAAAATGACTTGCAGTCCTCAGCTATCAGCTATCAGGAAAGTGGAAATGCTTATCAAAAACTCTAGGAGATATTAATTTAAACATTAAAGTTTAATGATTCATTAGAGTGTCATTGCAACGTTATCCGTTTCGTAGCCTTATCCTCTTGTTCTGGGAAATTGAAAATTTTTAACACAGTATTTGTCATACTGGTAAAGTACACTCTTTCATGTTTGATTGAACTGGTATGCCTTAAGCAGCTTTTACACTAAGAAACTTCGTCTGTAAATATGATCTAAGAGAGAGTCTCTTTGTATTAGACTATCAAGTTTGCAAACACGAAATTTTCACGAGATAAATAGTTGGCCATCAGCTGCTTGCTAGTGTAATAGCCGCTTTATGCTATACTAATAGAGTTCCATTCCTCTCTTTGTACATATCTTCCACCACAAATTTAAATCCATATCAAACGTACGTAAACATATTCATGAACAAAGAAACAATTAACTGATGAGAGCTTATATTTTAAAGCTTTACAAACATACATATACGATATATTATTAAAATTACTAATATTATGTTGTTATTGTTATGGTTTTAATATTATAGTGCAACCTTTCAAGTCGTTTTAGCCTATTTGAAGTTGTTTCTCAATTTTGTGTATTTTTTTTTTTGTATTTGCTAGTGATAAGATAAGGCGATAAGTCGCATCGTCACTTGTTTTTAGTCAATCGCGTTTTAGCTGATATTCTCTTCTGTTTTTGTTTTTGTTTTGATGTGATTGTTGTTGTTGCCAATATTGTTTTTGAGTATACAAAAATATCGTGTCAGCGGAATCTGAAATGTTATGTCTGCGACAGTTATAATTTCGATTTTCGCAATTAATGGTGAAAATAAAGTAAAACGTTCATCAAATTCATAAAATTTTTGGGAATTTCAATTTCAAAAAATATTATAAGCGGGAAAACGGGATAAACAAGTTCAAACTGTGATACAATAATTCAAAAAAAAATAATAAAGAGAAGAAAGAAGAGAAAGAGTAGAAAGAAAATCAACCATAACAATAATTAAAATATAATCATGGTTAATAAATTAAAAGCTATTAATAAAATATTTGCGGCCATTATCGTAATAATGTTATGTGTGCCAGAAGGAAGTGAGTTGATAAAAAAAAAAATTAAATTTAAAATGTTTATTAAAAATTTCTTTTAAAATCTTTTTTTCAATGAAAAACTTCGTTGTAATTCTGTTCTGATGAAAGTAGAGTAGAAAAGTAAGCCAAATAAAGGCTTAAATAATGATCGTTACGGGTTAAATCAATATCAATATGGTATTCGGTATTTAAAAGCGAAACTATATTTTTGTGTGCAGAACATAAAAGTTTTTTTTTGTTTTTGTTAACACGTTATGATCTTTTTGTATCACGTTTCCATGGTCTCATGTTGATTATTTGTTGGCCATTAATTGCGATTTCTTTTTGTGTACATGTTTACCACCCGTAATATTATGCTGAATGGATCAGTTGTTACTGATAACGTATGAGTAATTAAGTTTTAATTGTTGTTACTCATACGCCCTGAGTGCGTGTGTGTGTTTAGTGATACCTTATAAAAACCAAAAAAATAAATGATTTAAAACCCTTAAATATTTTGGGGTTTTTTTGTTTTCTCTTACGCTCTACTCTACCGTAGGTTCAATGGATTAGACCTAGTGATTGTAATCTCAAGTCATTTGTTAGAGCATTGGACTGCTAATAACAATATTTTCTAAATTTAATAGTCATCATACTTGAACGTTTTTCCATTACATACAACTACAATTAAAGAAATCTATTAAATGATTAATGTTTCCTTTGGCTCATATCGTACACATGTTTGACAATTAAAAAGTTAAAGAGATTAATTTGTTTACCTTACTTTGGGTTACGTTAGGTGAGGTTAGGTTAGGTTAGATTAGATTACACTGTTGGCAATTACACCACAATTCAGTTAATGCTTATAAAGCACTTCATTCCTCAAGTTGGTCGTGGTTCTCCCTTTCAATCCTCCAGTCTAGTAGATAATGTCTGTTCAAGTCCCAGGTCAGATATCAAAACGAAAATATGAAAAATATTTCTTCGGCGACTTTTTCTCAGCAGATTTCTGGCAAAAACTCTGAGAGTGAATTAAAGAGTGAAAAGTTTTTCAAAAATCTGTCGTTCGAAATCGAATTAAAAGTGTGAGTCTCGCCACTCATGTACAACACACACAACATCAGTGGTGTGAGAGGCTAGGACGTAATCTTGACTAAAGGGTTGTGACGACCAATTATGTATGAATATTTCCTGATCATACAGATAGCGACTGCCTAGTCGTTGTGCGCATTAGGACAGAAACGAAAGAGTTTTTGGTATTTCGGAGAATATTATCTTAAATACTTAAGCCTAAATCTGTACTGAATTTAAATCTGAACCAAATTTAAACAGAATAACTTGAAATTGTTTAACAAGAATTAAATCTTATGTAGGGTAATGCACAATTGGTTTGGTCCAATATACTTATCAAGTACTAAAATGGTTTCCATACCGATTGAGGCAGTATTTATTGGACTTATTTTGTTTTTTTTTTCCTGGTAAAACTAAAGATTAAATTTAAAAACATTTTCAATTGGTAACAACGTTTCAAATAGCAACGTATTATATAGAAACCAGAAATGAAATCAAGATAGACCTAAAAATTACAACATTGCTTGTAATTTCTTATTGGCTGATATAGTTTGCCTTTCAATGTGGGGCCAGGTCTATGTATGACTAAGCCATCTTTATAGTGGTGGTGCTTAAATCGACAACATTTGTTATGACCAAGATTTAGGATGAACATGAATAGCATGAATATGCCATATAATTAAAGCATAGCTGTTGACAATTATTAGCCAATAGGAAAACAGTAGTTGTGACATCATTTGTCCTACATGTTGTAATCTTCTAGTACAAAAACAAATTTTGCTTTAGTTAAAGTAAAAGAAATCCCTGTTCAATACGATTTTGTTTGAGACTAAGTAATACAATAGGTTCTGTTGAGATATTTGTTACATAAACTATAGTGTTGAATAGATTCCTTATATTTTAGGTATTTTTATAATGTTTCTTTTTTTGTTATAGAAAAGTGAAATTTCTAATTAATAAATTCAAAATAAAAAAAGAAAATAAAAATTTGGTTATAAAACAATTTCCTTTTATCGTAATTGAAGTAAATAACTTTTACTATTTATCATTTAAACTTTTACTTTAACAATAATAATCAGAAATGATAAATCATTAGTCAGTCTACAGTTTTATCTTTATGTATAACAAATACAATATAATACAATACAATATAATACAAATATAATACAATAAAATAAAATAGAAAAAAAATTTTATATAAAGACCTGATAATTTATTTAATCAATTTTTTTAATATGAAATTATCGCATTTTAATGCATTTTTTGTTTTATTTGAAATGCTTTAGAGAATAATTAATACATAAATACACAAACAATATCATCTAGATAACTTAAATATATATTGTTTACCATACCATACTACTATTTAACATTTGAACTTGAAATATAACAATTTTTCTCTTATCATTTCTCATGTTCTCATCGTGCAATAGCCGAAGAGAAAGAAAGATTGTGTCATAAATGCATGGTATTGTGATAAAATTTGAAGTGTTAGGTAAACTATGTATATAATGATGTTGTATAATTATCTAATACAAATATAAATCTTAATTATCGTTTTATAAATTATTATTAAACATAATTATTGTTATATTAATGTACATACAAGAATATAAATGGAAATATTTATTATAACTTGAACTCGAAAGATATAAATTGTCATGGGTTATTATGCTTTCTTATAAACTCTATCGTTCGGAAATTGTTATAGTAAAACTATTTAAAAATATATGTTTACACATCAATCTGTCTTTCCAATCCTAGAGTCAACAACTGGTTGATGAATATTGCTTAAAAGAGCACAAAGCATATCCGTCCCATACAATTAAGTTATATGGCCAGCCACTTTATGTTCTGCTTTATTGTAATACCATCCTGACTATTATACTGTATATCTCCAGTAGTTGCCTGGTATCATTTATACCTTTGCCATCCTATAGGTTTTATGGAAATATGAATTTTACCCAAATGACCTGTGGCTAAACAATTTCCACTTATTTCAGAGCCCCAAGTGTAAGGCTTTAATACAGAAGATGTTTTGTGGTACACTCTCATACTCGACATTACAGATTCTAATGAAGTCGTTGTATCGTATTGACCGCCTAGGGGCCTTGAGTTTTCTAACATGGGTTCTACATCTGTAGATAACCAAAACGGTTTCCTAGAAATGTTTTGAAGAAATCCACACCCAACCCTGGCGTGTGCTTTTGATCCGTTAAGGAATATTAGATTGAAAACAGATTCAGAAACTATGTAATAAAACAGGAGATCCAAATTAAGCTCGTAGTATCCACAGTGGCAAACTGGGTAGATTAATTATAGTTTTTAAACCGAAATAACATATTAAAATATTGACTGTTTGATTACAATTGCATATTACAAGAGACCTGAAAATTCAGACTTAAACTAAAGACAAAATCAAAACTCTTTCGAGGTCTTTCTTTCGTCCACGAGCTTAGACGTCCTTATGGCTTTGCTAACATTCTTATTTGAAGAGATTTCAATTTAACGGGAAACACAGACGTCAAAAACGTAGTTTCAGGCAGAGTAGTTCTGTACCACTCGTTTAACGAAAAGGGTTTTTATTAAATTTTTTTTATCATTTTCGTTTTAGACTCGGAACCAGCGAGAGAAACGAAAATTGTTGGTGGCTCACCAATAAGCATTTATGACGCCAACTATCAAGTTTCACTGAGAGTTAAATTGAGAGAAAAGAAGGCAGGTTTCGGACGCGGTCACATTTGTGGTGGTACGGTAATAAGCCAACGAGTGGTGTTAACAGCTGCCCATTGTGTCGAAAAGTGAGTACAAAATTCGAAATTATTTGAAAATAAATAAACATTAAAAATATTCTCTTCCCTATTTACAGTTATAGTGCGGATGATTTAACGGTAGTTATGGGTAATGATAATCGTCTTATACCAGATCCCTTGCAATTGCAATATAATGTTTTGGAGATTGTCAAACACAAAGGCTATAATGCCACTATATTTACTAATGATCTCGCTTTGTTGTTAATTAATGGTTACATACCCTGGAATTGGCCCACGGTTAAAGCTATACGACTAAATACACAAGAAACCGCTGTGGGCATGCTGTGTAAAATTAGCGGTTGGGGTAATATGGGCAATGTAAGTTGAAATTCATACAAAAGAAATCTTATGGAACATTTATGTCATGTGTTTTATTTTTTACTGTCTTTTGCTATCCAGGGCCATTTATCGGTTTCATTGTGGGGTGCTAGTGTACCTATTGTGTCCTATCAGCAGTGTAGAAATAGTTATGGTCTAATACCGCGTTCCATGATTTGTGCTGGTTATATGTCCACCGGTGGTATTGATGCTTGTCAAGGTGATTCGGGTGGGCCGCTTGTGTGCAATGGCCATTTGACTGGTGTTGTGTCTTGGGGCGAAGGTTGTGCTTTAGCCAATAGACCGGGAGTCTATACAAATGTCAGTTCATTCTATGAGTGGATTGAACACGCGAACAGTACATTAAATTATACCTACTATAATAATAATGCTAAGGCTTTAAAAATAACAAATAATTTAAGTATTCTATCAATTATTAGCGTGTTGTTTTTATTAACCTAAGTTTGGCAATATATTTTTTAGACAACTACTGTGTATTCTTAAAAGTTTATAAGACTAAGACAACAAACTAAAGCATTTATAATATACGATACGATACAATATTTTAAGATATTTTTTTTGTATTCATAAACAGACAACAAGTACAATATTATTGTTCAAGTCTAGTTCAGAAGCCATTGGGTGAACAATCGGATTACAAATATGGTAAGTGAGGGATGTTTTAACACGTTGATTGCCAACTACGAGATAACTCGTAGATTGTGTTCCCTTCTAGGCAGCCAACTACGAGTTATCTCGTAGGACTACAATGTAAAAAAATCAAATTGTAATTTTTGGCTTGAAAACTGAAAACAGCTGTCGCAATCAACATGTTAAAGAATGGTTCAGAAGCCTCTTCATGAATGTATACTGCAGTACAACTAAAGACCACAAACCAAAAGTAATTAAAAAACCATTTTTATTGGATTATACTCATAATATATTCTTAATTACATGAATTAAAACAATAAATACAATTGATAAACAACAACAATTCAGATTAGCTTTAGAATTCCCTACAATAACAGTGTTATTGGTACTATTACCAGTTAAATAATCTGTTAAATTAATTTGCTTATCCGACAAGCTTAAGTGGTTCAATAGCCAATTGTTATAATAGGCAACATTGGTGTAGACACCTGGAAAACCGGCAACGGCACAGCCCAAACCGAATGAAGTGATACCTACCAATTGATCGTCACACACCAATGGTCCACCAGAGTCACCAGAACAGGCATCACGTTTACCATCCATATAACCAGCACACAACATACCATCCAGTATAGCGTCGGCACCATAATTAAGTGAACATGTAGTACGACTTATGATGGGCACTTCGGCAATCATTAGTTTCAAAGCGTGGTTATTCTGAAAAAAAAAAGAAAAAAAAAAACAATTTAATGTGTGGGTTTATAGCAAAATTAATCATAAAATGAGGCTCGAATTTTCTAAGATAATGTGGGTGCACTACACACTGGAAAGTTAATAGCTATAAACGGCTTCAAAAACCTTACAACCCTTTAGTCTGGATTACAACCTAGTTTCTCACACTACTGACTTTGTGTGTGTTAATTTTATACATGAGTGGCGCTACCTACAGTTTAAAGTCGATGACGAACGACAGATTTTTGAGAAACTTTTCATAGAAATTTTATTTATTCTCAGAGTCTTTGCCAGAAATCTACTGAGGATTTAAACCAAGGCTTCAGGTCTAATAAGCCAACACACTACCTACTGGACCACAGCGACTTCATACTTTAGTTCTGTAACAATATTCCATTAGCAAAAAGTCCCTCAGAGAAGGATTTTGGAGCATGTTGTGTGTCAATCAAATTCATTTTAAAAGTACTTTTATATTCAAGAAATCTAGACTCTCTTGAAATTAATGAATAAAACTATGCGATTATTAATATGAAATAACAATAAAAGAAAATAATTTTCTCAAATAACACTTTTTGGGTAACTTTCCGAAGTTCATTTTGTTGTTCAAACGATATTAAAACTTACATTTTCCGTTAAACCCCAACCAGAGACATAGCAAGTTAGACCATCCTTTAGATTAACATTTGTATTGAGTTTTATGACTTCAGCTGATTTATAAGTTTCCGGAATCGATTGATTTAAAATAAGCAACGCCAAATCATCCCTGAACGTATTGTAGTTAAAATGATCACTGGTGATAATATTACTCACTGACAATTTCAGTGTATTTTGATTTTGTAATGAACGATCCACATTGCCCATAACCACACTAAAATCACTGGGCGAACGGAATTTCTGAATATTATCACTAAAATAACAACAACAAAACAAAAAGAAATTAAAAGTTCAATAATCGTTTAAGGAAATCGAAAAACGATAACAATTAACACTAACTTCCATACACAGTGGGCAGCAGTTAGAACAACATTGCGAGCGATTATGCTGCCACCACATACATGTCCTGTACCGAAGTAATAACGATCAATCTGTTCCAAACGTATGGAAACTTGATAGCGCGTATTATTCCAATTGACTTGCTTGCCATTTATAATTCTCGACTCTAGGTTCGTAACGAACACACTGTTATTCAGTTGTGTTCTCTCATTATAACTGTATCCTTGTGCGAGTAGAGTTAATGACCCCAGTAATATTAGTTTTACGATCATTACAACGAATTTAGTTGAACTGTATCTAATTGACTGACTGGCTGTTTTAGTCTTAATTTAGTTTTTCATTTATTTATACTCGTAACTCTTTTAGTTGCATTGTAATGCTACTTGAACAGTAAAAAAAAAAGAAGTTTTTTTTTCTCTCTGTTTTTTTTAAGAGCCATTTTATTGATTCGATCTTCAATATTAATGAAAATTTATTTTATTGATAAGATAACGATGACGAATTAACGATTCACTAGAAATAATTGTTTTTTTTCTTTCTTTTCCAATGCAATTGAAAAATCATTTGTATAAAGATTGCTCCCAGTGGAAAATGTCGTAGCTGTTAATGCAGCGAATTATTATTAGATCCGCTACCTATTTCGTATAGGTAAGATTCTGATTCAATTCTGAATTCATAGTTTTTAAGCAGTTGTTATACAAGAACAGTATCTGAGCAATTTTTAGTATTACAATAGATCTGATTAAAGTCATGGTAGTCGAGTTGGTAGCATGTTGGCTTATTAGGCGTTAGAACGTGTTTCAAACCCCAGCCCAGAAAAAATATTTCTTTGGCGACTTTCTTTTAGCAATCTTCTCAAAAATCTGTCGTTCGACGTCGACTTTGAACTGTAAGTCCTACTACTTTTGGATAAAATTAACACACATAACATGGGTGATGTGACAAGCTAGGTCGTAATCCTGATTGAACGATTGTAATAGTCAATTAAGTAAGTAAGTGATGAATCTGATTGTAATTTTTTTATACATTTAGAATGTATCTTTTTTTTTAAATCCGCATCGTGCATTGTATAAATGCTATTGTATGACAACAACTAGAACTGAGCCCGCCTGAAGCTCTTGGCGTTTAGATATCATATTTGACACCAGGTCCAGGAGGCACACAAAAATTTAATTGTTAGAAAATTTACTTCAACACAAGCTTGTAAAAATGAAAATTTCTGCTCTTGTTTGTATATAGACGTGGATTCTTATGAAGGAAAGGCATAATAAAATTAATTTCAAAATAACTACGAAGCCTTTATCCTTTCGTTTATGGTAAATAAAATTTTATCCTCCAGACTCAAAAGCTTATCTCAATTAAATATTGCCGTCTACTGAATACGAGATTCGCTGCAATAAAAAACAACAATGTAGTAATACTACACGATTACAGAGCTGTAAATGAATATAATGTTTTTCTATTTTTCGAAGAACTATGGCATGGTCTGTCCTTTTAATACTTTTTTAATTACACAGTCTGAGACGTATTATTCAAATTAAATTCCAAATTCTACTTTTTATTTCTTTTCTATTTAATTTAATTTTTTTATTGACAAAAGTATAAAACGTTTTAATTAAAAAGTGATTAATTTTCAAGTGGCGGAATTTCTCGACCCCTCCCTTATCAATGAGAAAAACCATAGAGTAGGTTTTTTTTTTCTAGTCAGTACAGGTACAGATAAGGAAGAAAGTATATTTGAACGTAACATATATGAGACTGGTAATTCCAACTGGGGCAGAACTACTTAAAAGTGGGCAATAAATTAATCTACAGAAAGATTTGTTAAACCACTACCTCTCACATCTCTTTCACACCAACGGCCAATGGAAACGCATTTACGGACAGTCTCCGATTAGATTACATAGATGTTAAAATTTGAAAAAGAATAAGAATGAAAAAAAAGTTGAATACAAAACGTGCAGATAATAAATATTCTGCGTTTATTTTTTTTTTTTTATTGTGGGCCACTTTGATTGGGAAATATTGTTCAACTATATACAATACGATAGAAATGAAATTATCATTTCGATTACTAAAAATATATTGTATATTCCCTTTATATACCATACATATAGTATTTAGTATTTAGTTATAATGTGCGATTAAATTGTTAACGATTCAGTAAAATATTGGTAAAATTTTAACAATTATTTTTAGCCAAACCTTTAAACAATAAACAACGTATTCTATTTTGTTATTAAAAGAAAAAACGTTTAAAGGATTGCTGAAAATGTTTAAAAACAATTCAATTGTACTGTTATTTATTGGTTTTGTGGCTTTGTTGCAATTTACAAGCATTTGTAAGTATTTTTGTTGTCATTTTTTTAAAAAATGAAATTCATTGAAATTTATTCAAAAAAAAAAATCCATTTCAGTGGCTGGCATTTCACCATTTGGATTGGGTGTATTTGAAAAACCTTATGATCCTAGAATTATAAATGGCGCTGAGGCCAGCCCTAATGCAACCAGGCATCAAGTGTCCATTAGAAAACGTCTGAATGATGGCTATTTCTTTGGCACAGGCCATATATGCGGTGGTTCATTAATTTCCGAAAATGTTGTCCTAAGTGCTGCTCATTGTTTTGTCGAGTAAGTAGTCAATGTCTCTCTTTCTTTTATGGAACTTTAGTGTGAGTATAAGGCCTGTACTTTATGCATCTTGACATCTGTGATCTGTGTGATAAGGTTACGTTAAACATATTAGTAGCCCAACATGGCAGACTATTAAACAAATAGTGAAAATCATGGAATTTTTTTATATTTATCGTTTGTATTTTACGTGTTAATATTTTTGAAGGAATTATTTCAGAACCGGAAAGTCGCTAAAAAGTTACTGCATAGTCTGCCCTTTTCCTCTAGAAAGAGTAAAAGCCGATCAGGGAATACATTGAAGAAGTAATGCCGTCTCTATCTTACTAAAGCCTATTTATTTATGATACCTTTTAAGTTTTCGGCAGTTTCAGCTTTCTGCGAGGAAAATATTATTATTTCGAAGTATATTCGAAAGTTCTATAGGGAAGAGAGAGGTGTCCCTTTGTACTCCATAATATCTAATGGCTATCCATCTATATTACAATTCAATTTCGACAAATGCCTGAAGGTGCCTATATATAGTCAATAGTCTTTGCCTATTAACCTCTCGAATGCAATAATTAACCTCTCGAATGCAATCACTAACTCCAAGATAACTACATGGTCGATCCATGACCTCTTCACGACACACTTATCCGATAGACTCTTACACTATCGGTTTCTGATGTAAAGGAATCATTTATTAATTTTAAGTGTATTTTACCGAATTTATTTAATTGTTTTGCTAATATCTGCCTGTAGCCGTCATTGCATTATTAACGGGTAGAAAAGTTATCAACGTTAATTTTTTTTTTTGGTAATTTTATCATCACGTTTTTAAATTTGAAGTTAAAAATTTTACAAAAATGTTACAAGATAAGCCCATATTTGACCTTAACCTCAATTAACTAAAACTTAACATTGATTAAAATTAATCTTTTCGATTATTTTGATGCTGATATCATATATCAAATCAAAATTTGGAACTTTTAATTTACCTGTTGTATATAAACCACTGTCCAATATGCTTCTGTTGAGGAAATATTTATTGCGATTGAATATACAGCGTTTGTTTAAGATAACACGCATAATTTTATATCTGAATTTACAATTTTTTTATATTTTCTTTCTCTAGCTATAGACCAGTAAAACCGAATGGCACATTTTTACCGGATGAAGATTTTATCGCCGTTATGGGAAATGTGGATCGTTTTGAATACAACAATAATACTCTGGTATTTGATATCTTAAAAATTATTAAACGTGTGAAGATATTTAATTTGGATACGTTTGATGATGACATCGTTATAATCATTTTAAATGGTACTGTACCAGCTAAACATCCCACTGTAAGACCGATAATACTCAACGATGCTTCTTTGGCAAATAATACCATTTGTCAAGCTACCGGATGGGGAGAAACTGAAGAAGTAAGACCATCTAAGCGCTTTGCAATTATAATTTTCAAAATTTTCTAAATTTTATTATCAATTCTCCGTAGGGTTATCCTCCAGATGTGCTAATGTCAGTGGATTTGCCAATTATCGATTACTATGATTGTCGTAATAAAACCGAATATGGTACTGCTATACATCCGGGTATGTTGTGTGCTGGTTATTTAGAGGGAGAACGTGATGCCTGTCAAGGTGATTCTGGTGGTCCTTTAGTTTGTTTGGGCCTACAGGCTGGTATAATATCGTTTGGTTCGGGTTGTGCTAAACCTTTACTGCCTGGTGTCTATACTGATGTGGCTTTTTATAAGCAATGGATTCTAGATACAGTCGCCGCCAATAATGGTACATTACCGAAATTTGCTCCAGGCGGTGAAAATGGTAATAATGGTGGCAACAATGGTGGTAACGATGGTGGTAACAATGGTGGCAATAATGGTTCTGGAGAAAATGATAATGGAGGTGATGGTGTGGCTGGTCTAAGTTGCTCCCTAGCGTTAGTTAGCATAATGTTAATATTTAATTTTGTCTACAGTCAAATGAAATAATATGAGTAGTAAATAAATAATAAAAACCATAAACAAATTAATTTTAAAAGATTGTAAAGCCTTAAAGAATGGTTAAAGTGTAGGGTAATAAAAACAATAGAAAAATGTTCAACTGGCAAATTAAGTTAAACTTAGGAACTGTATTTTACATACATAATTGGCCATTACAACCCTTCAGTCAGGATTACGGCCTAGCTTCTCACACCACTTATGTTGTGTGTGCTAATTTTATACATGAGTGGCGGGACCTACAGTTTAAAGTCGACTCCGAACGACAGATTTTTTTGAGAAACTTTTCATGGTAATTTTATTTACTCTCAGAGTTTTTGCCAGAAATCTGCTGAGAGGAAGTCGCCGAAGAAATATTTTTTTCATATTTCGTTTTTGATGTCTGACCGGGGATTCGAACCCTGGCCTTTCGTCTAATAAGCCAACACACTACCTACTAGACTACGGCGACTTCAGGTTTTTAGGTTAGAAATTTAGGGTTAGAAATTTAGAAAATGTTTATATTGTGAAGATAGAATTTAAACTGTGAATAATTTTTAATAAGAGGGAGTAGTTTTTTGACCGATCTTACAATAGCAACAAAAAAAAAAGGGGTCTGATAAGGCTTCCCTGAATGATTTACCAACATTGACTCTGCTGTAGTCATTACTATTTGACAGGGGTACATATTCTAACAATTTATGACGATTTGATTCAAAGATTTTAAATTTAGTTATGATTTCTATTTAAATTTAAAATGTTTATAACAGCTATTATTAATGGTTAAAAAGCTTTGAGAAAAAAAAGCTTTTATCATAACCAACTTTCACAATTTAACAGAATCAACAGAATATTATGCTGAAATCTAAAAAGTACTAAAAAACAAAACCGTTATTTTTAAATTAAGTATACGAAACAAGTTATATGGAATTAGCAAATTCGCTCTCGAAAAATGCATGTTCTTATCCAATACTCGCCATCCTTAATGAATCGTGCACACAAATCCATCTCTTCAATATTTTACATTGTTTTAACAGTACATATAAATACTATTCTGATCATCAACTGAATTACGCATCCAAAAAAGAAAATACAACTTCTTTTAAATATGGATCATGCACCTTGCGTACATATGTATATGCAATCCGTATAAATCCGTATAAGTTTATTACATGTTAGTTTCATTTATAGGGTGTTTCAAGTAAGCCAAATTCTTAATATACATAAATCGATGGAGTAGAAAACTCAATATCTGTCGTAACTAAAATATTACACGCCTTATCTGAACGCCAATAAAAGTATTGAGTGTTTATTTATTCGTATTTTCTTTTTTCTTTTTTTTGAATTTTTTTTTACGTACTCCTTATCGTTTTTAAAATATTCATAAACTTTGTACGACGTAAACATTCCAAGCGTACAACTGACATACTGACTGACTCTGCACGCACATTCATTAACTACTTCTAATTTTAAATAAAATAAAAACAACAATAAAAAATTCCAGCAATTGTGATAATCGTTATCAATAGGATCTGCACAAGTTTTGAAAAAAAAACAAGCAATACCGGTTAAAACAAGTTTTCCGATTAAAGTTTGCAGGGCACGTGAATGTAAATTAATCAATGAAAATTTATCGATTTTAAGTGTTAATTAAATGTTATCGATCAAAAGCCTTAAAAATGTTTGTAAAAAGAGTCTGACGGAATGAAAATGCAATAATTTACACAAAGTTGCATTCACCCGTCTTTAGCATCCATATACTGTCAACAGCTGCACCGCATAGTTGCTTGGAAGGCTACAATGAGTCCAATATTATAGGCTGGTGTCTTAGAGTGATTTTGTTAGAGAAGAATTTAACTCAAGTGGATTTCTAGGAAAGAGGATTTCTAGGAAAGGACATAAAGACGAAATGGCTACAAATTTATAACAAAATGATGAGTATTTTTCCCGAAAGAAAACATTTTACCGACTTTAAATAAAGACTATAATTTCCATTAAATGGAATCAGACAATCCTGGTGGACAAATCTTGAATTCTATAGTGGCAAATACTTGATTTTCTTTTTAATAGTGCTGTTTGTTTACAATGTCTCAATGGGATCAGGCACCTGTGGTACGTTGTATATAAGGTTCACTTAAATTGAATAATTCACAGTCCATAATTCATTATAATGGAACTCTACCGTAGTAAATTTATGATAACAGGGAATTTCTATTGTAAAAATATTACCTTCTAGACATTTGAAGTATAAAATCAAAAATTTATTAATTTAATGACAAAGTCTTTATGTTATGGTGTGTTTAACCAATGCCGCAAAGCAATTCAATGCAAGTGTGAAAGCAATACGCATTTAAGAACAACAAAAAAAAATTAATTATTTTATATGATTATGATGACTATTTGTAAATAGTTTTTGTTTACGTACAGTAATGAGACAGACATTTCAATAAACCAAACTCTAAAGTTCAAAATGCAGCTTAATTTAGTGTGCGAGTATAATGAACTTGGGTTATCATCAACCTTTTGTTTAGAGGCACACTTTTACAGCAAGAAGGAGAATAAAAACAAAAGGAAATTTCTTTTAAATATACATACATACATACATACATACATACATAAGTACATATATTCATAGGTATGAATATATACAAAACAAATCATAAAATGTATGCGAATATAAATAAAATTAAACAAAAATAAGGTAAACACACACAATTTCTTATCAATTTATTGAAGAAAAATCAAAAAGAAAAAAAAAAATTGTCTGAAGTTTGTGGGTAATAAAACGGTCTACTTAAACCAATGCAAGTCTATGAAACGATTAATAAAATAAAATATAACAGACGATTAAGAAATATCGTCTGCTATTACGGCTGCAACAGTAATTCCTGTAGAAGAGGGACTATTTGAAAAATAAAAAAAAAAGATTTTGCCTAATAATTTAGATAAACGGTAGATAAACGTTTTTGGATTCATGAAAGGTATGCTCTCAATTGTTTTATAGTGTAGTGCACATTTTATGTGTCCTACTGTTTACGGGCATATTATTTTTCTTACCGTGATAACATTCTAATGCTTAAGTGTATTTGCCAGAGTTTTGTTTTATTTAAAATTTCTTTTAGTCTTTATCAATATCGCCTACAATTTATGAGCTCTGAGCTATATATATATATTTATATACAATATAATACCAACAACAACAATAGCAACAAATAAAACATATTATTTTTGTTACTAATATTTTTTGCAAATCCATCGAAGGTTTCTTTCAACAATAAATCGTTTTAAAATTCAATTACACAGTGACCTTAAATTAGTGCAGAGTGTGCCAAAGCATTGTGGATTGTTGTGGGATTTAAAAAAAAACTTTTTTTTTAAAAAAATCCTTTCTTTTAAAAATATATTAAAACAAAAAGGAAATTAAAAATTCAAAATGTATTCTAGTGATGATATAAGAAAAATTTCAAAAATTTTTATTGTGATCTTTCTATGCAGTGAAATGCAATCGAGTAAGTGAAACGCATAAAATAAAGTAAACCAATGCAAGCCCAATCAAATTAAAGTTCAGTTCAAAGTTAATTTTTTGAAGAGTCTGATAAGAATTGAGTCGCGATTAAAACTCAAATCCTTTTATTATCTCTTCGAACATCTTATAAATATTAAAGTCAATTGATTTTTTAAAAAAGTAAATTAAATAATATGCTCAAATCGCCTTAAGTGATACTGATAATAGCAAAAACAGAAAAATTTAATTAATCTCTTAATTAAATGAAAAGTACAAAAAGGATTGGAATAAAAAACAGCAACTACTTTACTAATAAATAATTTTTTATTTTCATATAATCTCTTAATGCAAAAGAAAAAAACGAGTAAAACCCGGTACATTTTTGACAAAAACTTTGGCGCATAAGAAATTTATTCAAGATAATTATAAACCCTGGCTTAGACAAAAGTTTTGCTCGAAAGGCAAATTAGGAATCATACAAATTTCGAATACCTGGTTTAGAAGTAATGTTATAAACACAATGAACGCAACATTTGCTGTACAGCAATTTTGCAATTGTACAAGCAACCTTTCGGATATGTATTTCTCGTTCGAGTTATATATACACACCAATAGTACTCGATCACGCATTGCACCTGCAATATGTCACGTTTGCTGCACTTTGAAAAAAAGAAAAAAACATTTTATGATTTCTTGAAGCACATTATAAAAAAATGATAACAATCCCCGTTCACGAGCCATAATTTTGGAAAAAAAACCACTTGAAACTTTTAATAGCTCGTGATAATACGGCAGCTATTTTTATTATCTGTCATAAATTGCTTTAAAGATATTGGAAAATGAATAAATTTCCATTTACCATTGCGGATAATACTACAATTTGCAAAATGATTAATTGTTGCCAATTGTTTTGAAATTTAAATAAATCGCTTAGATACGTTAATCAAATCAATTGTTTTTGAACATAAGAAAAATAAAATAAAAGAAGCTAATCGAAGTCGATTCTAACAACATGATATGAAATTTCCATTGTTTTTCTTTTTCATATTCTAAAGATCGTATGATTTTTGTTTTTTAATTAAAAAAAAGGAAAAAAATGGTTACCAACTCGCTGGGGGTCTCTTATCTGTTTGTGATACTAACCGAAAATAATAAGAAAAAAAGAAAATTAAAAAAGAAACTTTCCTCGCTTGACATAAGCAGCAAAAAAAAAAAATCCAAAAACAAAATAATATTGATAACGACTAATTTGGGGATTTATAAAAAAATTTTTAAATGAGTGCTAAATTAGCGAGTAATCGATAAGTTTTTAATAAACGTTTCTATCTTTTAATCATTTCAGGCATTACTCACAACAGTTCCTATGAAGAACGCATTATGGACTATAAAACAAGTATCAACACCACTTTGGCATCCTTTAGCACAGCCAGGCATCATGCCTCGATACGTTTAAAGGATCTCGATCAGCACTATGGTGAAGGACATATTTGCTCTGGAGCCGTAATAGCTTCTTCCGTGGTCTTGACAACTGCCCAATGTGTTTACAAGTAATTGAATATATTCCTTGTTGCAAGAAATGCCAAATAATCTTGAATTCTTTGTTACTTCTTTTACAAACAGTTATCACAAGAATAAACCCTATCATCCCTCTGAACTGAAGGTGGTGTTAAATTCTCTAAGCCGTTATCAACGCGTAGAAAATACTCTTGTTTACAGTGTGACCCATAGTTATCAGCCAAAAACGTTTAATGCTTTGAATCTCCATGATAATTTGGCCATTTTAATGTTAGAAAGTGATATTCCCATTACGAATGAATATGTACAACCGATTACTGCAAGCAGCACTAATTGGTATGATAAGCCAAACAAAGAACATTTTAAGGTGACCGCTTGGTTAAAAACTAATGAAGTAAGTTTCACTTCCAATATTGTTTTATATAATGGAATTAATTTTAAATAATTTGTTTTTTTAGGGCTTCGCTTTAAATCATTTAATGCTTTTAAATGCCTCCCAATTAAGTGATGATGTTTGTTCTGATTACTATGGCAACTCTCTATACACAACGGGCATGTTGTGCGTGAATACTGAAGAAAATTTTCTTGAAGATTTTGGTTCTCCTCTGTTTGTGGATAACAAACTAGTAGGTTTAAGAAGTTTCGCTTCGAACCATTTATCACCCGCTATTTATACTGATATTTCACATCATGCCGCATGGATTCGTGAAATCATTGGTGATGGCACCAATCAAAATGGCTCATTTTGGGGTACCTTGGGTTTCTTGCTTTTGACTGTAATGGCTTTAAAGCGTACAAAATTTATGAAATTGTAAACAAATTTCATTTTATTTATTTGATTAGTTTGATAATTTAAAATAAGTAGGAATAGTTCTTAAGGATTTTCGTAAGAGTACAAATGAATCTAAAAACTGTTAAATTTTTAATGACAGTATTTACGTTTAAGAAATAGAAAAATAAACCTAACATAACAAAATGAATAGTCTTGGCATCTAATTTGTTTTGGCGAAACCTGATCTTAACGTGTGGTAACAATATTGTATCGTACGTCATGAAAAGCTTCTCAACAACCTGTCGTTCAGAGTTGACTTTAAACCATAGGCAGTAGTGACGCGTGGACAAAATTAACACACACAACATGACTGGTACGAGGAGCTAGGTTTTAATCCTGACCACTTAAGTAAGTTTAATAGGAAACATCGATAAGTACTCTGTTGAAGTATCTCGCAGAATAAAACATCTTAAAAGTTAATTGCGTGCAAGTCAATATTTGTATTCAGGAGTAGTGGGTTTTGACCTTTTAATGCAATGAATAAAATATTATTAATAGCAGGTGCATATGGGAAAGTTGCGTGTTATTAAAGGAAATCTGTTTAAGACTGCTCTGAGTGTAAATTATTTTTTCCAAAACGGTTTAAGCGACATATTAATGCAGGGTAGTGGTTTCAAACGTTCCAATTCATCTTGTTTCTTAATTTCTTTTTGTAAATTATTCTATAAACGAAATAAAAACAAAAATATGACGAAAAAAAATCACCCATTATTCATAGTAATAGAGAGAGATTTACCCAATTAACATAATAGGAGCAGCCATAACGCATAGATAGGCCATAAAATGCTTCAATTAATGTCAGAAAACTGGTGCCCAAAAACAAACTAGCTACACTTACAAGCGATACTAGAAAATAAAGAGAATCTTAAATTCTAAATTTAATATTTCCAAAGCAGAAATTACGTAAGTATTCGATGGTACTGAAAATAATAACCGTACGAAATTGTAACAGTGGCCAATATTCCAAATCGATAGAGACCTCTTGGTAATACTCCTCTACTGAGGAATTAATAAATTGAGCATCGCTAGGATAAAAAATCAGTAATCAGTTATTTATTGTATCGAAAATGAGAAGAATTACACACTTTTCGAGCTTTTGTGACGATATATAATCCGTATAATTGCAATTGTTAAGACAATGTGCACACTCAAGTTGTCTGATTTTTAAAAAATGTTCCTCATAGCACAGTAAATCATCTAAGCCGCACAACTTGGATTCGTTGTACTTATTAGCCAAAACTAAAGAAAAATTAATAAAACTTTTTAAAATATGAAAATAAAATATAAAGTTATACGTACTTGGATAAAATATCTTATCAAAGGTGTGTGGCAAACACTGACATCTTTTCACAAACTCCTTAGCCTGACAATAGTGAAGGCAATAGTCCTGATTGTAAAAATTTGTTTTCGAAGCATTTCTCAACTCTTCAAAAGGAAATGATTCATCGTTAAATAGACATTTACGTTGACTACAAAACAAGAAGGATATTTTTGTTTCGTTTTTGTTTTTTACAAAAGAATTTTTTCAAAGGATTATTTACCTTCTTCTCAGATCCTTAACATTACTTTCGGCATAGTGGTGTACAATATTATAAAGATATCGGAAGTTTCTTTTCTTATAACGCCACACGAAATTTGGAAAATCTTTTAAATTCAATAGATTTCTTGGATGCTTTAAGTAGATCTTCAAATAAAGCATATGAGATTAGCAAGAATGGTGTAAACCATTACGACACAGATTTTTATGTCGTGTAAACTAAAACATTCTTGCTCTAATTTGTCTCATAAATAAGTCAAAAATCTTACCATAAAAGTTAAGTTCTCATTAGCTGGTATTTTAAATTTTAAGGACCAATCCGCATCGAATAAAGACATTTTTTTGAAATGAACAGCCATTGGATTTCTAAAAATAAAATTTATTAATCGAGGTTTATTTGACTGTAAATTTAATTTTTTAGTATTTGTGTCGAATCATCTAGAAAACGACTGATTTACCATAGTTTTGTTTGAAACAATTTCTCCACTTACTCATAAAACTCCTCAGACTCGTAAATGCTGTTGAAAACAAAACAGCGTCCCGGTAATGTTAGCTGAGGTTGAAAAATCTGGTCACATGGAATATCTTCGTCTTGAACTTTACAATCCGTTAATACATCGGTTATGCTGTAGTAAAGCTAAAATTCAAATAATATTTCATTTTAAATTCAATTATAAATTCCAACGAGATGACACACCATGGGTAAATACTTTCTGACTTTGTCTACATCGATGTTATCAAGTAGACCTTGTATGTTATAGGGAACACCACAAGTAGCACGTTGAAAACGTACAGCATTTTGAAGACTGAAATCAAATTCAGCTATTGGTATCGATAAATTGTTAGATTTTAAACTGAATTTAGAAAAAAAAACACAAACAATTTCATAAGTTTTGTAATATAAATTTTATATAATAATACTTACAGTTGCGAACGATATTTTTCGATATTTTTTGGATTCAAAGGATAGCCCAAACACATATATACTGCTGGAAATGGCATTTTTTCATTCTGTTGAACAACTTCATACACTTTAAGGACATAAAAATTCGATAAAAAAAAACAAAAAAGGAAAAAATAAATCAGACAGTCAGTCAGTCAGTCGGTCGTTTAGCTTACATGGTAGTGTAGTTTGATTTTCATATTGATTCCAAAATTTAAGACTCACTGCCATAACCACCAACAGATTCAAGTTTAGAATTGCATGCCAGAAGAATTGTTGCAATTTGTTGTCGTAGCAGTTGGTAAATTTATAGCCCGGTATTGATGTATCCCTAGCGAATTGATTAAATTGTATTTTGAAATTTCTTTTGATGTAATAGAATATTTTCATTATTTTATGCACTTTTTCTCCTTAGACGTCTTGTGTAAAAATCCTTTTAATGAACTCTTTTATGATTATAGAAACCATATTGGTTTTATACTCACCATATTCATATTCGTTATGGTTTTCTAAAAACTAAAAACTTGACATTTATGGGTGATCTTTCACCCACAAATGGTTTAAAGTGCTCTTTAATTACACTTTTAAATTAAAATTAAACATTAAACATTAAAATTTGTTTTTAACCATGATTATGGCGATGTGGTGGTGTTGTTATTATGAAATCGATACTGTTGCACAAATAAAGTGGCAAGTAACGTGACTTATTGTAACGCTACTTCTACTGAGTTAATATGTTGAGTTCGTTACACAGTATCGCTTGAGTTTCGATACTTCAAAATAAAATTAAAAAATAACACAAGTTTACGAACGCTGCATTAAATACAATTACTTTGTGAACAATTTTTTGTTTTTTTAATCATTTTTTTAAGATCTAGGGGTGCCCTGGCAGTCAAGTGTGTAGTGTACTATATTATGAGGGTGAAAGAAATGTTGAAAACTTAATAACAATGTCTTGTACTCTCGGTTAAATTTTAAATCTCTAGCTTTGAATCTTGAATGGATGGCGAACGTAAGAAGCTTGGTAAAGCTTAAAGCTTAGGTTGTTATAATATAATTGTAAAGCTATTTTTCCTTAAAAGAAACAAGAAAAATATGACTCAGAAAGACTAGGGAGTACCATCTGATTTAGCTGATTGTGGTCTTTGACAAATCATTCGATAAGGATGATGAGGTTAAGGATTCCTCGTAGGTAGACAAAAACCAGTGCTCATATCTTCTCTGAAGACTTCTGGATTTCTTAATAGATCAGGTTACATACATACATAATTGACCATTACAACCCTTCAGTCAGGATTACGGCCTAGCTTCTCACACCACTTATGTTGTGTGTGTTAATTTTATAAATAAGCGGCAGGACCTACAGTTTAAAGTCGACTACGAACGACAAATTTTTTGGGAAACTTTTCATGGCAATTTAATTTACTCTCAGAGTTTTTGCCAGAAATCTGCTGAGAGGAAGTCGCCGAAGAAATATTTTTTGATATTTCGTTTTTGATGTCTGACCGGGGATGTTCGTATTTAGTCTAATAAGCCAACACACTACCTACTAGACTACGGCGACTACATATCGATCCGCTTTGCTTTAATATGTCTTCTAGAAAGAAATCTACATCATAAATAAAGAGTTGTAGTCTATAACCAAGTAGATTTGGGGTCAGTTTAGTAGCGATTAAAACTTTGGACCTTTCACATCAAAGGCATAATCTGCTTACAACTACAATTAGTTATTGGAGTGTCTAAATGGGAAGAGATTTCTATGATTGAGATGCCACAAGTCCTTCAGTCAGATGAACAGTCATGCCTTATCTTCATATTTTAATGAAGATAAGCCACTCCACCTTTCAGATTCTGCAAAGGTAATTGCCAATGGTATGTCCTACTTCTTTATACATCTGGAAACAACTGTTATTACCTAACATTAGAAAACAACTACACATACTGCACTAGGTGAATAAACGAAATAGGGTAATCTATTTTCATTGTAAAGGACAAATCGTATTATAATATTTGTTAGAACATGTTGATATAAATTGGTAAATCCGGTACAAAGAATTCGCTTAGAACCGAATGTAAAAATGATTATTTTCTTTTTTTTTTTTTGGAATTAAAAAACGCATTAAAATATGGTCAGTAACGAAAAAATTTTCAATTCATTTGCTTTTTAGAACTTAAAGGTCAAAAAATTATCGATAAAAATCGAATGCAATAACAAAAAAAAATACAGAAAATACAGAAAAATTGCCATGACTGCCATGTCATGTAAAACAAGCCAAAGAAAAAATAAAAACATTGGAAAATAATCATGTTGCCAGCAATTGACCTGTTGCAAGCTCTAAGAAGCAAAGCAACAACGTAAGCCTGCACAGTAAAATAAGGTGATATCGTTCTTTAAAATCAAAACCAAATACAACAGAAGCGGTGGCAAGCATGTATTATCAAATGGAAACACATGTTAAACAACGAAAACAGCAACAACAACAACAACAACAACAACAACAACAACAAGAGCAATAGCAATATTGTCATCAAAAATGCATTTTTTTTTTGTTTGTTTGTATGCATGTGTGTAATTTATCTCTTTTGAAAAAAGATGCCGCTCTATACTCCAACACACACACACGCATACACTTTGTTTTACAATAAACCGACTGATTAAAGAATGGGTAGGTAGGTGGGTGTTTATATGATTTTGTTCTCGTATAGAGAAGGAGGTGGCTGATTGAATTTGATTTCCAATTTGAAATATTTGATCAAATCAAATCCATTTGAAGTGTTGCAATAATTTATGGTACCAGAAAAAGACGAAAAAAAAAATTAATCGAATTACACACAGTATTTTAATGAACATATGCTATGATAGATAAAAGGAGCCGAAGAATTTTATAAAATTCGATAACGATGCAATTGATCGATTATTTAAAAAGAGATGTGAACACTCATACGCTTGTTAAGTGGACTGAGTTTTATTTTATGAGTGACAATGGGTTTTAAAGTACTTTAAACCCTATATAGGTCCAAATATAGTCCATTGATCATTACGTCGTGGCACGATAATAGCCAACACACGGCCAGAAAATTCGATTAAAAAAAAAACATCCATAAATAAATCTGAAATATTGATGAAGTGCTGACAAACACCTTAAGAGTCGCCCAAAACTCACCACTCATGTTGAAAAGTCAACACTTTTGTTTGAACAAGTTTATGAACTGAACCGATAACAATAAATTATGCCGCTAACAAACGATAGATTGCTTAACTTCAAAACCACTGAACTCAAAAAAAAAAAGATTTTTTTTTATAGAAAATCATTCTTTTCAACATAATTTTGACAGAAATATCCAATACTAATGACATGACTAAAGAAACAAATTTCTTGTATGTCGACTATTCGGAAATGGAAAACATTTTCAAATTTGTTAAGAAAAAAAAGCAGAAGAATACACAAGAAATTATTTTGTTTGTAATTTAATTGGACAGTTTTACGAAACCTCAACATTAAGTTCTCCTCAGTAAAACACAATTTATGCACAAATTGAACTTCTGACATACTCCTCCTATGTGAACGCATTGGCACCCCGTGTGGAAAGCAAAACAAATATTTTCATTGAAATTATATGGTGGTGGAATAAAGGGCCACAACGCCTACCACATTTATTAAGAGAAATACCGTAAGAAATACGAAAGCATCATATGAACGAACTATAAACAGACGGTTGTAGACGAAATATTAATAGGGGATCAGATTTTAATTAAATTATGTTAAAGGCATATTGATAGGCCTGAAAACTTTTCCAACATTGTTGTGGTTATCTATTGAATTGGAAAGGAGTACCATCACTTTATAATGAATGGCAATTTACAATATTATGCAACTAATAATAGGTCACGTCACCACTATGTCAAAGTTCATAATTCGTAAATAAAGCTTCCAAATGGACTTGAAGTTAGTAAAGGTTGCAATTCTAATAACTATAATATGTGTACTGAATTAGGCGTCATATAGTCGGTGTTGATCATACATTTTTCAAAAAAAACATTTTTTTTATCGGTTTTATTATTCCCATTCTCAATTTCCTTTCTTTTAGTGTCTAATTACGCCCCTCTAGCTTTACGTGTAAGTGGGTGGCCCTTATCATACTTTTCTTTTTTTACCGTTTCGGTAAAATCCGTCTATTGCCAAATTTTCATAATTTTTTGGTTTTGGTTTCGGTCTCGGTTTTATTTTTAATCATACGCAGTGCATGTCATCGACAGTTTTCCGTTTTGCATCATCATGAAGGAAAAACTTCAATTTTGGACAAGTGCCATCATAATCATCCATCGGTTTTGTTCATAAAATCATAAATTTTCATATTTATTACAGACTTCTTGTGTTCATCTTCATCTTTATCATTTTCCTCTTCTCTTTCGTGTTTTGCTTTACCATTCGAGTGATTTATTTAATTTTTTCTTTACTTTTCTTTTAAAATTTATTTTCTTTAATATTTATTTTAACAAATAAAGTGATCGCCGACATACGAGCACATATAAAGGCAGAAGGTGTATGACAGGAGAGGAAGATACACAATTTGAGTTGACACACAGTCTTTTGAAGTCACTTTATGGTTCAGGTGATTTGGTTTAAAAGATTTTCAGTATTTTTCTTTTTTTTTGTTTTAATTTTAAACTTAAAATGTCATTTAAAATGGGTCATTTTTGTTTTGATGAAAATTTTCATTTCAAAAATAGAAAAATCGAACACTTCCGATCAAAAGAACTACTACAGTGATGCAATAAAACAGAAAACTTTGACGATAGTAGAAGAAAGACATAGAAGCACAATGCATAAGCAAAAGTTTCAAACGATAAGTTATTGCTTCTCTAAACAGAAACAATTTGTCATAATAACGAATAAACGCTCCAATTTGTAGGTGCAAATTAAGAAGATGATGTTAGCATATCCATTGTCCTCAACATCATATTCTACAGAACGACCAAGCCAAACCATATTACTTTGTGAAATAGCCAGCTTCCTAGTACCCCTTCTATTACTAACTCATATGGTTTGTACAACAGTCATGGATTTGGAAAACCTTTGTCTACTCACAGTCTTTTGTTAACTGCTAATGTGAACCTATTGATGACCAGTCATATTTCAAAATGTTGAAGACAACTACAATCAAGAATAGGATACGTGGTAGTAAAGTTTCCTGTGAATTCTTTCAGTCGATCTGATTACATGTATTTTCCGGTTTTCATTCTCATACTGGCAACCCATAGAAACCTCCTGAGAGTGATATCCTAAAGAGTAAGAATATTGGCATTATTTTAGCTTAGAAGTATTTGCAATGCTTAGCGATTGTCAGTTATATAATAGAGATTATCATGTTAAGTACAGTTTTTGCGTTTCGTTCGGAATTACTTCATCCTAGCGGCCCATTTCCGTTTTTTTTATGTGGAAATAATCCTTCTCAACATAAAATGTTGATGCAACATTGTTGCTACTAACAAATCTAGCTAAGGCACACACCCTTCCCATTCATTCAAATCAAATTGAAACCAAACATATGTTCACTCGATATATCCTGTTGTAAACAACAAACACTTTCAAAAATGTAAACAACAAGCCAAGCAGAGAAGTGTATACAAATACTATGTGAATAATTAAAAAGGCAATAACAGACGTACACACACTTTGTTAAAACACTTTGTAAACAAATAGTGTAGCAATAACAATACAAAAGAAAAATATCAACTAAATGAGCAACATTTGCTGCGACAAAACCGACGAGAATGACAACAAATAAATGAATAAGTAAACACAACATTCGTATAAGAAACGTGTACGAAGCAACAACGTGTTTGCGGAAAAACACACACTTTAATTTTTATTTTTATTGTTTTGATTTTTCACATCTCGCGGGAGAGAAAGCACAGAGAGAGAGAGTTTTAGATAAATTTTAGAAGTATTAAAAATGTGCAATAAACCGGAGAGCAACAATAAAATGAAAATCGTGCGTAAACCGCTAAAAACTAAAGAAAACGCTGAATTGAAAATCATTGTGAAATAACGAGTGCTAATGTACACAACAAATTTGAAAAAATAAAATGGAAAATTTTTTATTACGGAATAAATAAAAATGAGAAAATAATTCAATTCAATTAGAATACAGTGTAAATAAGAAAATAAAGACCAAAAATAACCAAAAAAAAAAAAAAACAGAAGTTTTAATACGTGAAAATAGAACGAAAAAATTAATTGAGCGTAACGGTATCGAATTGTTATTGAAACAAATATTTCATTTCAATTTTATGTTGTTGTTGTTTAAAAGTGATTTCAGATTGTGGTATTTATTAAACGAATTTTTATTTCATTTTTAAAATTAAACAAAATTTAAGAGAAAGAAAGAAAGAAATAATTAAAGAAGGAAGACATAAGAAAAACGGAGAAAACGTAGAAAATTGAAAATAAATTTTGTGTTCCTCTTCTATTTTATCTAAATTGCTAAAAGCGTGCGCCAAAGTGCCGTTAGCATAGCTTTGTTGTTTTTATAAATGACTGCGTAAGTGTGTTTCGTGTTGTTCAGTTGCGTTCTATACTTAACGGTTCTTTTCTAGGGGGAAATTCGGCCCCAATTCCCCCGGCTTCACCATAGAAAATCAAAAATCCCACTAAAAAAAACATGCCAGACACGAAAAGTTCTTCCTCTTGGTTTTGTCGTTAAAATTTTAATAAAATAAATACGAAAAATAAAAAAAATAAAAATATATCAAGAAGAAGCACTAGCAGAAGCAGAAGAAGAATGAAAATTTAAAAATAAACTGCATATTTTAATAAGAAAAAAAAAAAAAGAAAAGAAAAAAAAAAAATATAGAAAATATTATAAGAAAAAGAGTCGAAAATAGTAAAAGAAAACAAAATAAAATAGTATTAAAAGAAAAGAAAAAAAAAATATTTTTTAATAATAATAAAAAAAAATTAAAATAAAAAATATTTTACAATATTATTGTATACAAATATGTGCCTTCAAAATGTTTAAAATTCTGTAGAATTAATTTTACACGATTTGAAAATAAGGAAAATATCGGTTTCGATCATTTTTAAAATTAAAATAAATTCAAATTCAAAGTAGATAAATCAATACAAAAAAAAAAAAAAATGAAATTGTGGAAAACAAAAAAGCCCATCAGCTGCGTTTCGGGCAAAAGTGGCACCCTTAAAAATGAGGATAAACTCGATTCGAATGGTGGCACCAGCATACAAATGGCCCCAATGCTTTCGGGTAAGTTTTTTGCTTTTAATGCGTTTGTGTTCTCTTCTCTTCTCTATTTTTTTTGCTTTAAATAGTCTAAATTAGAGTAGATTTATAAAAATAAAAACAGATTTTACACCGTTTCCATGAAGTATTTTTTTTCTTTTTTATCAAATATTGTGAACTGAAATTGTCAATTTTTTTTATTTTTGGTCGAAATTAGCGACGATTTTATTTCATAATGTCTCTGTCATAAACATTTTTGCCCTTATTAGTATACAACTGGCACAATCGATTTTTAGAAAATTTTGTTTTGTTTTTATTTGTTCTTCGTTCCTTTATGGAATATAGGAATCCTCTATTTGTTTAATATTTATTGCTCCTCCTCTATTGCCTTGAAGATTATATTCGACTGCTTGCAATAGAACTTAATTCATTTTATTCTATAATTTGAGCCTTGGTTAACTCGAATATTGGAAGAATACGTCTGAGGCATTAATTTTCAAAGATTAGTATGCATTTTATCACCTGATAAGGTATGTTCCATGTTGCACAGTATAGTTTTATTGCCTGACTTTAGTAGAATTAAGAGGTATTGTGATTTCCAAAAAAAAAATTTAGTTTCCATATGCTTTATCTTGATGCAGCACAGTTGCCGTTCTCCTTACATGCTTAAACTGTTGACTGTATGTGTATTCGCATCAGGAGTTTAGCCATAGAGAAACTTGGATATTATTTATACTGGTTAAGAAAGATTCCACGAAAAGCAGTTTGTGCGAATTATGTGATTCAGTACTGTTTCCTAGATGAAAATATGGTTCATTCCGTTAGTGGATTGCTTGCAAAATCTACGCAATCCAGGGAAACGAAACTAAAATTGCGCATTATTGTCATCAACTTTTCTTGTGTCCGTATTGAGTGAAGCAACTTTACAAAACCATTTCCTTCTAACGTTGATACAATAATCATTTGGTATTGACATCATTGTTTAAATTTTTTCCTGGTTTGACACTGATTTAGGATTCGTTTTTATTTTTCTCTCAATCGCGTTGGGATTTAAATTGTGATACTCGGTTTATGATTTCGAAAAGATTTTCTTAAAACAATTAAATTGTCTAGATTTGTATCAATATTTGTATATTGAAATAAAAAAAAATGTTTGTTGTTAGAAAAAAAAACTGTTTTTTAAATTGTGTTACCACCCCTCGAAATAAATTCAACACATTATTTGAAACCAGAAATACTTAGCCTGAGATTTCCTAGCACACAATTTCAATATGAATTCCACTTTTGATTAATAAATTATACACCCGGTCTATTAACGTTTTCATATCTCTGCAACAATCACACACACACACTTATAAATATTCCTGCAACATCAGCAAGGCACCGGCTGAATGAGAAGCAGTAACAGAAGCTTTAAAAGATCGTTTCAATTGTTAAGATTTTAAGATTTCAAATGAAATGAAATTGCATCATAATTTTCAAACACTAAACAAACGCATTTCCATTAGACAGACTATGTATGTATGTACGATGACTACTGCACAGGCCTCTTCATTGAGAATTTCTTGTTTTTTTTTTTTCATATTAAAGTTTAAAGATACGAGTGCTCGCTAGCTAGCTCGCTACTGTGTCATTCAAAAGTTTAATTTAAATTTATGGCCTGTTATTGCCAGTTTCTAATGTTTCGAAGGCTTTGTTCATTCATCGTTTGCCATCTCATGTCTCTTGTTCTATTACGATTGCATTAAATTGTAATTCTAAATACAATAGCCAGCCAGTTTAATGGCCAGAGTTTAAAGACAATTTATGACTTGTAATGAGTTATGCTCTCTCTTACAATAAATTTGATTTCATTTAAAATGATTCTTTCATTCAACAGTCATTTAATAGTCATTTGTATTTTAAATCAAAGAAAAAAAAAAAAAAGAAAAAAGAAAAACAAATCATTTTAAATCTGTTCGAACGAAGCTAAGCTTTAAAAAATCATTAAATTTTCCATAAAAAATTATTTTGAATTTTTTTTTCTTTCAATTTTCATAAAATTTTATTTGTTATGCATGCTTATTGGATAATTTAATTACAAAAACGTTTTCAAATTGAAACGAAATTCGATTTGAAGACTTTTCCAAGCACCAATTTTGTTGTCTCTTCATTGAAAACGTTTTAAATTTTTATTATTATGATTTAATGTCTTGCATACTTTGTATTTCTTCAGAATTCATTTCTTTATTTCTTTCTTTTTTGCTTTTTGCATTATTTTGTGGGTGTTTTTCTAAGATTTTAAGATTTAAAAATACATTCTGCCTGCATGTTGACTTGGCGTATCCTCATTTTTAATTTATTCGCACAACTATTACTCATTCGGTCAAAGAATTTTGTGTTTAGTTTTCTACAAAAATTCTTTTTAATTTCGTAAAAGAAAACCTACTCTTTCATTCATTGGTTTCCCTTTAATTAATCTGTCATCATTTGTTAATGAAAAAACTAACCTGTTGTCATCTTCAGGGCCTTAAAATTATATTATTGGTTTGGTTAAATGGATTTTATGTCCACGGTAATAACCTTAGAAATCATAACCTTTTTCTGGGTTCGATATTTAAGCACAGTTGGATCAAGTCAGCATCTGAAGTATCTCTCTCAAATTAATCGTCACATTACACTTGAGATTGTAAGTACTTCTACCTTCATTAGCTTACACGACATGTAGTAATTTGATAGGTAAGCTGTGTTAACGTCCCAAAACCAGCATAATCGCATCTGTATTTTCATACTGAGATAATATTATTTCTACTGACAGAACCTTTAATTGAGTAGATGTAATGAGTGCCCAAAGCAAACCTAAGCCCTACATAATGACATAATGAATGAATCTAACAAACGCAGTTTACATCAAGCATATAATAAAAGGCTTGAGATTTTATTTGAAGACAGAAAGCCTCTTTTTGAATTTTAAGACGTAAAAACATTGTTGAATTATAAGGAACACAACGTAATCTGCGCACGCTACCTGATCTTTAGTTTTCTAGACTTGATTCGAATTTATGATTCCTTTATACGTTGTGTGTAGGCGCCGTATTCTAGTAGGCAGTATGTTGGCTTATTATGCGTTCGAATCCCAGCCCAAACATCTGGAACAACAAGAAATATTTCGTTCGGCAACTTCCTCTTAGGAGATTTCTGGCAAAAACTCTGAGAGTTATTAAAGTTACCATGAAAAGTTTCTCAAATCTATCGTTCGGAGTCGACTATAGCTGTATATCTCACCATACATGAATAAAATTAACACGCAAAACATTTACGGCATGAAAAGCTAGGTCGTAATCCTCAAGAGTTCATTCAACGAAGGGGTATATTAAAACGAATACGTCTGAGCTTTTCCGAAACGTATAACTTCATCTGATCTAGTATACGTTATGACTTGGGATAAAGCATGATTATTAATGCCAGTCCGGTTATATAATTTTTTTTTAATTTTCTTTACTTTTTCGTTTCTTTGTTAAAGTCTTGCAGAAAATTCATTTGAAAACTGTGATTAGCCTTAATAAATAACTCACAATCTCTCTTAATTTCTCTCATTTCCATTTCTATTTGTCTTTCTATTTATTTAACCAATTTAACATTTCGAGCTTTAAAATATTGCAAAACGGAGACAGGGATAAACAGGGTGAGCGAGAGAGAGAGGGAGAGAGAGATGCTTTTTAATTTAACAAATAAACAACAACAACAACAGCAGCATATTGCATTGAATATGCACAAATTTGAACTTCCTACTCTTCAAAATGGAATGCCGATAAAAAAACTTAACAGTAAGCGCACGCACACATATGTATGGCAAGGCAAGCACATATAAATTTCTTTAAGTACTATTTTTGTTTTTGTTTTTTGTTTGTTTGTTTGTTTCATATAAAAGTACTTTCCCTTCTTTAAAATATTTTAATGCCAAACGTATCTCATATTAGAAAATAAAATGATTTTTAATCCATCAGACCGACCGTCTGTCTTTTATTGTATGAGCAGCAATAGTAAGTGGTGAGCATATACTCCGTAATAGAACATTAATAATGAGAATGTATGAGTGTGTGAATGCGTGTGTGTGGTTGTCGTTGCTTTTAATGCTTGGTTTGTTTTAAGAGCATAAAAGTTGTTTCAGAGTTTTCGGTTGAAAAAAAAAAAACAAAAAGAGTACGAAGAAAAAAAAAATTGCATTTCCTTAGATTTTATTTGCAAATATATGTGCGCGTGTGTGTTTGTGCGTTTATGGCTATGGAAATTGTGGTTGTTTATGAAAAGCGAAGAGACCATATAACACTGGTTGGGTGTGAATGCGAGTGTATGTGTGTGTGCGTATGTATGTGTGAATTGCATTTAATGAATTTATGGCATTCGTACGCGTAATTAAGATTTTAATTAAATTTTCTTATAAATTTTTTTGCTTGCACATACATATGCTTCTCTTCGTTTCCTATGTCTACAAAAAAACAAAAAAAAAAAAACAGAAAAAACATTATGGCAATATGGCGTGTTTGTGTATGTAAATGCCTTTAAGGAATTTTTTTTCCTGAAAAAATGTTGATGGATAGAAAAGTTTAGAAGCTGAGTAGAGCAATTTAAAAAAAAATTATCTGATCAATGGCGTTTTATAGTGATGACAGTGAAAATTTTCTGTTCTATCTTATCGTCAGCTTAACATCTCTGGAATTGTAATCGAATTCCAACCTAGTGTGGATAGTTGTTGCTTAAGGATATTGAATTTAATGGAGTTACGATACAAGAAATTGGTCAGTCAACTGCTTTGTGATGCTGGAGATGAAATGGATAAATTTTTTGTTAACAGAGGAATAAAAATGATTTTTTTAAAGTAGAAACTTTAATTTTTGTTCAACTTAAAGTCGTAGTTACGGCAAATTTGTCTTATAATATCATGCATACATAATTGGCCATTACAACCCTTCAGTCAGGATTACGGCCAAGCTTTTCACATCAACATCTTCTCACATCTCATCTTGGACCTTCAAAATCGTCTTGCAATCGCTCTTCCAACGATTTTTCAAGTTCATCTCCAGTTTAACAACAATCTTCAAAGAGTAATGCCACCAATTCATCAAAAGAAACAAAAGAAAAAATTTTGTAACATAATGAAAACAATATTCATTATAATATTTGTGCAACCACACTTACGGATCATTAATTATAATTAAAATTATAATCTTTCTGAAGAACAAAATTTTGCTCTGAAAAACCATTTCAAGAAATTTTTTATTTTTGCGCCAAGAAAAAATAATTAAAACATTACACACATTAAATACTCATATACACAGTCGGACAGAGGCATTCATGAAAATTACATTTTCGTGCAGATATTTTATGAGTTTTTAACGACATCTCATCTTTACGTTTAAAGAGAAGAACACAGTCATTAAGTTGAGATGACATTGAGGCATTAAAAATTATCATCAATTAATGCATTCACCAGCCGTCCATATAAGTAAACAAACAAAGGATATAAAATACTCCTCCTCCTTACAGAACAAAGATAAAAGAATATGTTACAAAAAAAAAGATAAAAATAAACTAAAAAAAAAGAATAATATTTTACAGTTACAAAACGTATTCGGTTACAAAGAGGAAATTAAATCTCTGAAGATATTGTTTTTTTTTTTTTGTTGAAGCGTCAATATTATTTTCTTTTGAAAATTAATCACACATTGAAAATGACTTGTTGAAATACGTATCTTTGTATGAGTATTTTGAGTTACTAATTAAGAAAAGTATGTAATTCCATTGAATTTACAATACAAACTACAATGTATCTGCAACCAGTGTCATAAAATATCTCTGCAATCAATAATAAACAACAAACAAATACTGTAGCGCCATTTACAATTGTTGGCCCTGCATTAATTTGTTTATTCTTCCATTTATTCATTCGTTCATTCATTTAAACAAATAACATCTGTTGTCTGTTATGTTATTGTTGTTTTTAAAACTTATTTTGTTTACATACATACGTATATAAAGGTTTAATTTTTATTACACTTTACATGCGCATCTATAAGATACAATTGTAAGAAAAGTATCGAATTGGATTTTTAAAGTGTTCCTTTGTACGAACGAATGAGTAATAAATGCCACACATTGTACAATGGAATGTTCGCAACTCCTTGAAACCCTTATCTGTCATTTAAAAATCGAAATTAAATGAAAGAACAGTACTTAAAACACTTCTATAGGGCAGAGGTGTAAAGGAATGTTATTTTTAATTTAACATAATCCTTGGCACATCAATAATTGGAACTCTAACACCTATTCAGCTTCGAATATGCGAAGAGGAGAATATTTTTTGCTTAAATCAGTAAATTTAAAGGAGGAGAAACACTAAGGCCTATCCAAACGCAGATAAAGAGCAGACTATCGTTCACTTTATATGTTAGTGCTCAGCTCTTACTGTAAAGATGCATAGGTTCTTGACGTCCCATTTTCACTTATCTTTTTTTACTCTTTAATAACAGGAACTGTTTGATATTGATTTGAGGTATCTCAAGGGACTGAGGAGGCTCCGTCATCTAACATAATCTAATCCAAGTGTGATTGTATTGCCAAATTAATTTCATTTTGGGCTCTTACTCTAGTCTCCAACTTCACGTCAAGTCACGTTATACCACGTAGACATTCCTCCTACATTGCTGTTACAGACAGATTTATGGGTAGATTTTGTTCAGTTCCTCTTGACTTGAATAGTTTAGTCATTTCCTTTCTGTTGTTGCTCCACAAAGGCACAAAATAAGGTAAATATTAGGGAATAAATATGTTATTTTGTTTAATTTGATTAATTCTTCAAAAGAAATTCATTTTTCGTGTTTTCCTTTTCTTTAATATGAACATCTTAAAAGAGGCTCTCCCACATAAAAGTGTCATCAACACTGTAATAAAATTTCTTGTTTTCATAATAAAATTCCTTAAATAGTTTGCTTCGTAATGGAAATAATACAATCAAAAAACAAACATTCTCTTCAAAACTAAATAAAAACAATAATTAAATAAAATATTTTCCCATAAGAATTAAATAAATTTCTATTCGAAAAAAAAATAAAATTAAAGAGAAAAAACCCCAACAAAACTAAGAATTGTAAGCCGGCTTTAATTAAAGCTGTTCGGTTATGTTCTGTTCTATTCTGTTACTTAAATTATGAGAACATCTTGAATGATTGAGTGCTAGTGGGCGTTGAGGTCTTTATATTTCTCTTTTGTTTTTCACAGAGTTTTAGAGCATGAAATACAATAAATATTGAACTATTGATCATTTTAATAGATTGTTTCTAATATTTTAAGTGGCTTTTACTTCTTCAATTACGAGCGCAAACAAAATGACATCGATGAAGAAAAAATTTACAAAAAAAAAAAAAAACGTTTGAAATTTAATAGAAATTTATCAAAATGAGTATTAAGAATCACTATATTATACTGGGTATTACTATACACAGAATTAGTGGATTAGTGGATTAGCGGATAGAAAATATTTTTCAATTCGATATTATGAACAATATTGCTAGGGAAAATTAGCCTGATCAAGCATTGCATAAATAGGTATTTATTTTCTAGAAGTTTTATTTCGATTTTATGTTCGTTTGCCTAAAATCATGAACAGATATTACAATGAAAATTGTAAATTGTGATTAAGAGCATTGTAAACATTACGTACTTAACTTAACTTATAACCCTTTAGAGAGTTTTACAACCTAGCTTTTCACATCACCCACATTGTTTGTTATAATTTTATCCATAAGTAGTGGGACTTACCGTTTAAAGTAGATTTTTGAGAAACTTTAAGTGACAATTTTATTTACTCCCAAGGATTTGAACAACGATCTGACGTTTAATAAGCCAACGCACTATCTATTAGAATACGGCGAGTTTAATTCATGACTTATAGTTACAACGCAATTTAATTTAAACCAAAAACAGTTTTGTGAATTCAAACTGGTGAATTAAAAATTAAATTCAGTCAAGGCTAAGTCCAAGTCGACTTAAAATTTGTTGAGCTATTTACATCGGTGTTAATAAAGAAAAAAGTATGAAAAACAATATAAAAAAATGCATTTTGTTTGACTAGGCTACTTAATTAACATGTGTCCACGTGTTCTAGAAATAATAAATTTTAAAAAGAATTACAATTTAACATTCCTTACTGGTTAAATCCATCAGAGAGCCGGTGAATATGCCACAAAGAATATGCCTGATGCTGCAATATAAATGAGCAGAGTACACACTTACAATTACAATTAAAAACCATTAAAAAAATAAAAAACTGGGAAATATATTATAAAAAAAGAAAATCAAATTCAAATCCAAATACAGCAGATAATTATTTTTAACTCAGTCGCTGAAATTAACGCATTTCCCTTTTCGAATTGAACTTATTCGTTTACAAAAGAAGAAAGAATTCTTAATCAGGGTGTATTTTCACTTCTGCTGTTTATGTGGCAAAAGATATAAAAAAGAGAAGAGAAAAGAAATCCTGGATGTAAAAAGGAAAAATTTATGATTTTATGAAATGGAAAAATGTCTATGATTTTTCCTTTATAATATCTGTTTTCCTTTTTGGTGACTCGACTCAACTTGACTTTGAAGAGAAATTCCCAGTTGCAGGCATTAAATACAACAGAATCATTATCATTACCGTCAGCAATAAAATGGGAATATACTCGCGGCAGGCAGTCCTTTAAATGTATTTATAGTTGAAAGTAAATGTAGGAGTCTTAGGTTTGATGTAACAAAGAAGTATAAGTTCAACAGCTGATAGAATGTCCTTTATATCATTAGCGAACGAACTGAATATTTTACGAGCAGTTTTAAGAATAATTGTTAGCATAACCTGACAGGAGAACGATACCGTGGCTTAGAAATTAAAAAAAGTTTTCGATACTTAAACATTTAATTGCTTTAAATGTCTGCATCTCCCGTTTATTAACGATATTTATCCTACACTAGACGATAGATTTTTTAGGCATAATTTTGTGGGATTCTCATTTCATTCGTCATTCAGTCAGCCATATGTATACTCATTCGTCTAGGGAGTCAACATCATCATCATCATTATCAGCAACAGCCGAGACGACAACAGCATCATCAACGACACAACACAACACTTTACAGACGGTATATGTATGTGACGTTTTTGTTTTGTTTTGTTTTATTTTAAATGTTTTGACATTTGAATTGATTTTTTTGGATTTGTTTCGTTTTATTTATTTTTTGTTTGTTTGTTGTTGTTACAATAATTGTTTGTGCTGTTGCTTTATACTCTCAAATATTCAGATTTATGACGTTAATGAGGCTTCAGCTATTGCTTTAGTTGTTGCGTTGCTGTGCCTGGTGATATCATTACAAGCAATTATTGTTTGCTGTTTGCCATTGCACTTGTAAATGTATTTGTACATGGAGTACATGAAGTAGAGGAAAATTTAACGCGAAGACAAAATACGTTTTTGTCATCATCATTATCTTTGTTGTTGTTACTGTTGTTATTGTTGTTCTTGTTTATATTTATTTGTATTGCGATTATTATTCGTTTTGTTTCCCTCACTTATACGACCACGAAAACTGTTTGTTTATTTGAAAATCATGAAAATGGCTTTACTTCTCTGAGAGAAAGAGCGCATAACAGTGTTTATTTGTTGTTGGCTACCATATTCATTATCATTATAATTCTAAATACGAAGCCAGAGCCAAAAACAACAATAATAACATGCACTTACTAGTAGTTTTGTTTATAAAAGCTCTTTTACATGCTCGTATTTATTCGTGTATTTGTGTTTATATTTGTTTCTCTCTGTGTGTTGTTGGTACATGTCCCCCAAAGGATTTTCATTTTAAATGGGAGTAAATAAATGAAGTTTTACATTGATTTTTGCCTTTTTTTTCTCTTCACAGATTTAACAATTCGATAGTTTTTTTTTATTTGTTGCTGTTGTTGTTCAGTTTTTAATTTCTACTACAATTTCTGAGTATCGTTAAGATGGTGTGAATAAAATGTTTAACACACCCATACACACATACACACAGAAAATATTGGAAATTCATGTTCGAAGATTTTCATTTTATTTGTTTACTTTTCTTATTGTTTGCTTTCGCGCAATATGGTTGCAAGAGGTTTTTCTTGTCAATTATTGTTTATTGTTGTTGTTAAATAATGCTGCTGTTGTTGTCGTTCGATGCTGTTGTTCGTTTAGATGTTTTTCTCATTCTTCATGAATATTATTGGGAAAAGATTGAATTTCTGTTGAGTTTTTCCCCCTTTTTATTGTTATTAAAGAAAATTGATTTTGCTTTGATTCCCAAAGAAATTGTTTTTTGCTTTTTAAATTACTTAAAAAAGAAAGAAAAATTATATCCATTATGCTTTAGAAACGTATATGCGTTTAGAGAAATCGGTATGGAAGATATTATATTTCCAATTGAGATTAAAAATGAAAAGATTTGCTGAAAATTTCTTTCTTTTACGAACGTATTTTTAAGAATACGTTGTAAAGGAAAACTTATTCTATAGTTTTTCATTCTATGTACTTAGTATTTAGCCTTCTATTCTTATATGCCTATTCTTTTAATTCATTTTAAATAAATTCACACATCTGTTGCAACATCGCTTTAGAATACCATAGTCTGGTATCTTTAACAATTCAAAAAATTGAAACCCTTATACTGTAATAGTCTTAACTCTACTGTCATAATTAGAATTCGATCAGAATT
The DNA here is from genome assembly GCA_005959815.1 of Sarcophaga bullata. NCBI lineage: Eukaryota > Metazoa > Arthropoda > Insecta > Diptera > Sarcophagidae > Sarcophaga > Sarcophaga bullata. The sequence goes on along the minus strand of QOCX01000336.1, from coordinate 3,969 downwards.
AATGAAAGGCTTTGCATAGATTTTTTCAGTGCAAGTTATCGATTAATTTAAATAACAAAATCAATATTTTATTTTAATTTATTTTTTAATTTTGAAATGTTACCTTTGAATAGAATTTAATCGATGGCCTTAATTCCGCCTTATGGCAAGGCGCACGTGTTTAAATCATGACACGTGCCAGCTGTCTATTTTTATTTAGTGCAGTTGTTGTTTGCCTATAATTTATAGCTGAAAAAAAAATAGTTTGTGATAACACATTAATTCACTCCGATTAGACAAATTTTACGATAAAAATTATCCACAATAATAAAAATATTTTTTAAAAGAAAGACAATTAATATAGGAAAATAGGTAAAATGTAATATAACAACATGGTATACATAATTGAATATAAAAGTTATTAATTTTATAATATTTTACACAGAAATGTTTGATCTTTAAATTATAGGCATGAGAAATACGCTCTCTATATATGGATTAAAGTCATCTCCAAACGACAGACTTTAAAGAAACTTTTCGTCCCAATTTTTATTTATTTTCAGAATTTTTGTCTAAGGACTCTGTTGAGAGAAAATCGCTGAAGAAATATTTTCTTATATTTCGAAAGAAACGAAACGAAATTTATTCGTCTAAGACGCTGTAGTTTTAGATTTTTGTTAACAGAATTGTCAAATAAAAACTAAATATCACTGATTGTTTAATACCTCTCTTGAAAAATTTCTAGAATGTTTCAAATAAAGTTGTATGTGTTTACGTGCTATTTTCTAATTGTAGCATGTGTGGTAATACAGAAGGCATAAATTATCGCTGTAATCACTTCTCATTTTCTTTTCAGTTTATATTTGTCAATCGAAAGAAGAGAAAAACCATCACCACAATAGTTCTCATAATGTTTTTTCAACGAAATAAATTAGGCCTCCTATACAGGCTTAGAGTTCATTAAACCCCATCATTTAACCCTTTTCCCAGTTTTGAAAGATAATTAAAGAGACTCTTGGTTTTATTAAAACATTAATAAAAATTTAATTTATTTTAATCTACTTTCATATCCTTTTCATTTCATTTATGTATGTATGTATGATTAACTAGAAGCACATTTTATGAATATTTAACATGATAATGAAAATGGGAATGAAAATATAAACGAATACAAACGATATCTGCTGTTTAAAACTCCCTTATCTTATACGTATGATATGAAATGATAATTAGGGGTGGTTTTCTTCTATTTTTTTCTTGTTGTTAATCTTTCAAAATTACTTTAGTTTAGGAGTCAATCATTAATTTGTTGTGGCTTTAAATATAAGGGAGTCCCTTTAAATAAAATTAAATTGGGCTTAACAAATCCATTGCACGCCTCTTAAAACACGACATTGCCAGCGAAGTCTTTAAAAGGGATTTCAATGCAACACAGATTCGTTTTTAATTGACAAATTGTTCCTGGTAGTTGTAGTTGTTGTTTCTTGATTGATTAAGTGGTTTAACGAAAAATTTATTTTCGAAAGAAAGCTGATAAGCCGTGACGTGACACTCGTTCTAAATCGGAATAAAAAGGAGGTGTTTTCACAATCATTAATATTTGTATTGACAGGGGTTAAAAATGAATGTTTGTTTAGGTGTTTCTAAATGCCTGAAATAAGTGACGATTTATGGTTTATAAATCCTTTTTTTTTTTAAGTGAAACATTTACTTTTTTTCTTTTTGGATTTCTTTCTCATGTTATTTTTATGCTTATTAAGGAAAAATCTTGTCTTGAATTTTTTGAAATGCAATTAATATTTCCCTAATTGGTGTTGTCATTTAAATTTCATTCTAAATCACACATTCATACATATTCTGCAATATTTTCACAGTTTTTTGTTGTTGTTGTTGTCGTCTGTTTGTTGGTTCTATGTTTCCTAGAATGCCATTTTTACTTTGGCTAAAACTGTGTGACAACTACAACTGTGTTGAGAGATTTTAATGCGAAAAAAAAAAATAAAATTAAAGAAAATTACATTTTTATGAGAAATACAATGGGGAAACGTGAAATGGAATGATTTTCTCCCATTGTACACTTTTCTTTTAGAAGACACAGGTAATCCTTATATAAAGGCTTTCAAATACAAGCTTTATTCCAAAAAGAAAAGCCATAAAATAAATAAACATTTTGAATATTGCCTAATTAGTATCAGAAATTGATCCTTCTTTAGAAACAATTAATGAAAGATCGAATCTGTGTTTCTGTGCCCATTCCATAAATGATTGTTCGCTCAAGGGGCATTCCTTTGCCCCTTTCCTTTCATTCCGTTGCCACTCTTTTTGACATCAAAAGAAGAAAAAAGAAAGAGAAGAAAACGCAGCAATGATTTTGTAATGAAATTCTTTTGAAAGCAATGTTAACGCACTTTTTGATCTCTTTTAAAAGAAAATAACAAAAAACACAATATTTTCTTTATTTTTCTCCATTCGTTTTAAGTATTGCCAGAAACGACAGAAAAAACTGTTTATCTCATCCGATTACAGATCACAAATAGAATAAAAAAAAATTTTTGCACAAAAGACTGCCATTATTGTCTGGCCTTCTTGTCATTTTTCCCAAAGATAGGAAGGAAAGCAAAAGAAACAAAAAAGAAAAAAAATCACATTTGGATGACGTCAATTTGAAAAGTCAAAAACATTATTTTTATTTAAATTTTGCCACCGTATTACCATTATCATCGTCATCATCCACAATCAGCCAGGACAACCACAGAGATTTTGTTTTGTTTTTTTTTACTCCAAATGAAAAGCGAAAATACAACGACCCATGGATGAATGGAAATCTAGACATTCATGACCAAAACATTTAAAAGAAAAAGGCATCGTTGTCTATTCCCTTTCTTTTTTCTTTCTTTCTTTAATGCACTGAAAAAAGAGACAAAGAGTATGAAGAAAAAAATTGTAAGCTTTCAAATAAAAACAGAAATGAAATGAATAAATGATTAAAGAAGTAAATTATGAAAATGAATGTCATATACAGGTGAAGGAAAATTAAAGACCATACGGAAATCTTTATAAGAAAAATTGAAGAAGATACCAGCTATTGAAGGTCAATGCTGTGAATAAACTTTTCTTGCAAGATCTGTGTGTCTTTGTTGTCTAGCAGAGTAGTTGTAGAAGATGAAAACAAGTACGTGAAGGCGACTGTGGCAGGAGGGAGAACAATATCGGGAACTAAGATATTTAAATAAGATCTAGTGCAATGAAATATAAGATATCTATTGCATGATATCAATATTTTGAAAGAAACTTTGGCACGAAATTGTTTTAAATTTATTTAAAGACTGGATTATAACTCTAATTTTAATTATTTAAACAGGAATCTTTATCCTTTTAAATTTATTTTCTCATGAAGTTTTTCTCCGTGTATTGCCATACAATTGTTTTGTTTTGTGGTATTTAATATTCTGTCCCTAATTTCACTTCTAATACTTAACGGCATAGCAATGTATTTTATTTTTAGCAAAATTTCCCCTTTTTTGCAATATTTTTACCAAGATGAACTTGTTGACTTTTGCATTAATGTTGCCAGCCAACAGAAAAGAAAACGAAAAAGAAACTGAGCACATGCCAGGGCACTTTCTTAAAGGGATGAAAAGCAAAATTAATAAAAGAAATAAGAATTTGGGCATTTGCAAAACAAAAAAACATCCAACAAACCAATATTCTTATAGACAATAAGACGCATACAAATGTTTTCATAAATCAATTTTAAAAATTGTAGAAACGAAACATATTAAAAGCGCTGAAACACAATGAGCAACCATGAGAAATATGCAGGCAACACAGAAGAAATGCCGCCACAAAAAAACACTCATTTTAACTCGGGATTAATGGTTCTGTTCCGCACAAATGCTTGGAACTGTGCTTACGAATTAAGCAGGCTGGCAGGCAACAGTTCAGAATAAAAACGTCATTTGTTTAAATGTTCTTCAAAATACTATACAA
>QOCX01000335.1:146686-218057 GCA_005959815.1 Sarcophaga bullata | reverse complement strand
TATATATATATATACATGTATGTATATACATATATTGATTGACTTACGTATAATGTTGCATTAATACGTATAATATAGTCAAGCAGATCAATTCACGTTTAAAATTGTAACAGTATAATAGAACTATTAGTTTAAAAAAATTACTAAATTACTTTATTAATGCGACAGTGACGCTCAATCACTGCATTTACAAACGTACCCTATTTTTTAATGCTATAAATTCGGGATGTAGAAAACACTAGTAAGTTTTATATACGGATCGAACTATATTGAAAAAGGTAGGAAAAGTTACACCAAAGCTACAATTGGAACTTCAATCTGGAACAACCCCAAAGGATATCAATTTATCCTGAGCTATGTCAGTAACATCAGTATAGAGTCTTTAATTAAACACTTTGTATCTTCAAATTTAAATAAAATAAAGTGAAATAACTTCGCTTGAAAGGCCCATTGATGTCATTATGTCTCAAATGTAACATTGATTAAATGTTCGCCAAGACTTCTCTAGGTGAAGCGCATCCGAAATTTCTAACTTTCCATGGGTTGTGCTGGCTTTGCGGACCTCCGTAGTTTGTAGCTAATTTGCATTCACCTGTGACGTAAGAAAATACAATAATAAATATATAATCACTAAAGACACTACCTATCTAGATACGAAATTGTATAAAAAAAGATTATTTTCGATGAAAAAAATAAGACAGAATTGATTTTGTAAATCGAGTCTTTATTATAAATCAAAAAATAGTTTATTGATTTTGAACATTTTACATGAAAATGTTATTTCATTGACAATAATGTTAATATTAAATAATATTTCTTTATAATAGACAACTTCCAACTTAAACGTAAATAATAATACACACACTATTGACTTAACAAATATATAGTTTTGATTTGTTTAACCATTTATCTCGTAAAGTATGTGAGCTATTGTGCCACTAGATTCAACATTACTTAGAGCAATATTTGCCAATTGAGGCTCAAAACGACGAATGCTTCGCTTTGCTGTTGATGTATAAGCCACTAAATTGCGTAATATTAACGAGGCAGTTAAACGTATACTCTTTGTAACGGGTCCTTCATTTTCATCCATTAATTCTTTAGAATTTAAAAAGTCTGCCGTATGGCGTTTAATTGCTTGTAAAGCAGACAAACCTGTGCCTGCGTTTTGCGCATTTGAAGACGCTGAAGTCGTTGGTGTTGGAGACCCATTATTACCTTTTTGCGTTAATTCAATATTTCGAACTATAGTCACTGGGGATTTAGGTGGTGCTATATTATGAATACCAGTTTCAATTCTACGCTGAGCTGCTGCTTTCAAGCTTTCAATTGTTAAGTGTCGATCAATTATGTGAGTCATAAGAGAGTAACGTTTACGAGGAATTTTATCACATAGAAAGTTCCCAGCTCCCCATTGACAAAAAATTTCTGATACTGGATCTAGAAAATCTGGAACATGCGAAGTGTAAATGTGATGCTTTAGATCACTTACAGATTTAAATTCTTTACGTGGACAATATCGCCAATCGCATACATAAAGCCATTGAGCGTCAATAGCTGATGGTTGCTGCACTTGTACTGTAGGCTGAGCAACAGAAGTTTGTTGTGTTAAAGGCGGTGTTACAGTATGTACTTGGCTTTGTTGCATAAGCGGTGTAGTCGATGTAGTGGAATTTGTTGCATTATTCGATGTGGCACTTGATGTAACTGTTAATTCTCCTGTTTGTTCGGTAGCAGTTGAAATTGTTTGGTTAGTAAGTTGGCTTGTTGAAACTGTTAAATTCGATGAAGTAGTTTTAATTTCATCTTCTCTACTATTTGCATCCCTTGACACATCCGTGTATGCTGTGAGCGTTGAATTTGAAGCTGTAATCGATGAAGTCACACTCGTATTAGAGTTAACAGCAGTTAATGGAGGCGGTCCAGTGCTTGTTACTGGGGGAAGTTTGACTGCTGGCAATGCTGGTTTAATTAATGTTTGAGTTTTTTTAATATTTCCTGAATTTGCTTGATTAGATGTTGACACAATTGAGGGTGCAATGTTTTGTACAACATTTTGCGATTGATTCACATTTTTTGATTGTGCCAATGATTGTTTTGGATCAGTTTGCTGTAAAATATAAATTTTTAATTAGCAATTATATGACGTTTATATTTCAATTAAAATATTTTACACATATGCATGTATGTACATATATAGAAAAAAAAAAAAAATTAAGCAACAAAAAATATACAAACAGCACCAACAAATTTTTTTGATTTTGATCAGTTTTATTAACACCGAATTAGTTTTGTTGAATAAAATAAAATTTTTAAAGAAAAAGTTTGATTTTTATTAAATGCAAAATAGAAAATGTAATATTTTGAAATAGAAAATTCCCATCTGAACTGAATTCAAAAAGTTATGATAAAATTGTTGGGAATAAAAAGGTTTGAATACTAAAAGAAAATAATAATATTGGTAAGCAATAGAGAAGACGTTTAAATATATTTGGAGTAGAGTTGAAATTGCAAAGATGTGTTTACAAAGACTGCTAAAATATTTTTTTGAGAGAAATAAAGTTTGGTTTTATTTGTATATAAAAGCAACAGACCTTTGATACTAAAAGAGTTGGTGTTTGCTGTTGTTGTGATATTTTCGGTTTTGAGGCAGTAACATTTGTCTGTACCATTATTTGACTTTGTGTTTGTTGTTGATGCTGCTGCATTACAGGTAAAGAAGATATTTTTTGCTGAATTATTGATGGATGCTGCTGCTGTTCTATAACAGCTCGTATTTGTTGTTGTACCTGTTGTTGAACTTGTTGCTGAGTTTGTAAAAGTGTTGAAGCCGCCGGCTGCTTAACCGTAGCAGCTACTTGTGGTTGCTGAGTTGTTATAATAGTCTGAGAATTCAATTGACATTGTTGCGGTGGTTGTTGTGCTTGTGTTATGACAGTTTCCTTAATTTCTATTGCACGAACTGGTCCTCCACCACTACCGCCCCCACTTAAAATGACATGCCGCTTTTCAGATGGGCCCGATATTATATGTTGTTGTATTATTGACTGATGTTGTTGCAGTTGGGGTATAGGCACAGGTGGTGTTGGTGTAGGTGGACTAGATTGTACTAAAGATACTGTTTTACTCATGCGCGTGATCGTAGCTGGTTGTGGTGGTTGTGACTGTGGGGGTTGTTGAACTATTGGTTGATGTAATTTTATAGTGGCAGGTATTTGATTTAGTTGATTGAGTAATGAAGGTGATATTTGCCCGGCTTGAATTTGTTGTGGTTGTTGCTGTGGCTGTGAGTTTGAAGTTTGTATTATTTGTCGATTTTGCGTTTGCACCGGTACATGTTGTATGTGAGTAGCAGTACCGGTTTGTGGGTTAATGAAAATTTGCTGAGGTGTTTGGGGTCTTTGTGTCACCAGAACTTGCTGACCTTGTGATGTGGTCATTATCATTTTTTGACCCTGTCCTGGTGGTCCGGTAGTAATTATTTGTTGTTGTTGACCCGCTAGCGTTTGCTGCTGCAAAATAATTATAGTTTTTTGACCAGTCGACTGTTGTTGTGGTGTCTGTGTTACCAAAACAGTTTGAGTTGGTTGTGACGGTGGCTGAGGAGGTTGAGGCTGAGTTTGTTGTGCAACTAAATAAGTTTGTCCCTGTTGATTCGTTGCCAAAACATATTGGGTTTGTTGTTGTTGTGGCGCCGGTTGCATCATCTGTTGGATAATTTGCGTTTGTGGCTGTTGTATTTCCATTGGCTTCTGTTGTAATATTACTGGAACTGTTTGTAAGCCGTGGTCGGTTTTAATTGTTGCTACCGCGTTAGGTAGTTGTTGACTTGTCGTAGCAGCTGTTTGTGTTAATTTCAATTGAGGTTGATTAGGCTGAAATACTATTTGCCTTTGGACGGTCTGTAATGGGGATGCTGTAGACTGTGTTTGAACTTTAGCTGGTATGATAAGAGATGTTTGTTGTAGCGTTTGTGGCTGCTGTTCCACAGGTGGAGGTTGTTGTTGAATTTGTGTTGAAAATTCTTCAAGATCTTCATCTTCTAAAATGGAGGCAGCCATTTCAGCGTATAAATTAGCTGCATTTTTTGACGGTGTTACTTGGACTTCTTCTTTTGTACATGTCGAAGAACTTTCCACAGTTAAACGCTTGTTGTTTCCCATAGGATCCTCCATTTTTCGTTTTTGTATAATTGCTGGAATGGGTGGATCAACCAGTTTCTTATCCAATATATCTACTAACATTTGATTTGCTAAGATGATCGGTCTTCCAGAAGCATCTTTGGCAACATTTGCACCACTTAGAGGGGCTAAAGGTGGAGGAGTAGATTCCGATATTTGTGCCTTTTTCTCAAAACTGTGAGGATGTGGATTTAAAGGTTTGATTGTAGTTTGTCCTACTTTTACAGGAGTGTGTTGCATAAGGGGATTATTGACTAAAGCTGTTATCGCTTTACTAGGTAGTTTTATTGGTTGAGTAGAACTTACAGCTAAAGTAGAGGAATTTGTGCTACCTGTACCAGAATTAGATGAAACAACAGCGGTCGCAACATCTTTTTGCTTTTGTTGCCTCTGATTTACTTTATTTGCAAGTAGACTTTTTATTAAAGAAGTTGATGCGTTCTGAGCTACAGCTGGCTGCGATACTTGACTTGAATCTGCAATCAACAGTGTTTCAGATGTGTCTTGTGCTGGCTGAGACTGTGGTTCAATTATGGGCAATTCCTCTTTTTCATCTACATCCATTTTCTCATCGCACACTGTTTCAACCAATCGCTGCACAGGTTGTGGTGATATAGATTTTTCAATAGCCTCTATTGGTGCTTGAGAAGTAGGGTTAAAAGGAATCCTATCTTCTTTAATGGCTTCATCCACTAAAACTGAAGTGTTTTCTGACACAATTGCAGTACTTATTACTGAAGGTGGGGTAGAAGTTGCAGGGGCTTGGTTTGGAGGAATGGTCGTTTCAATCTGTTGTTTTACTTTTTTCTTAGTTTTTCTAGCCAGACCTGGACTTTCAGATGGTTTCAGTACAGAACTCTGACCGCTTATCGATAAAATAGACTTTTGTAATGGCAAAGGTTGTGCTCTTAGCCGAATAGATACATAATGTAATCCGGGCATATCCGTGCCATCTGGTCTTTTTACACTTGCTGGCCCTACTGTACTTGTAAAAATAAGACGAACTAACTTAGGAAAATGCAAGTGATTGACAACCGAATGTTTTCCAAATTTTTGACAGTGAGATAAATACATACGATACAATTCTTGTGTTTCTATATGGCTCTCTACATTAGTTGTTCGTTCAAAAGTTGCTCCCAGCCACGCTAATGCATACTGTTCATCATCATGGGTAAAGTTTTGAGGCATTTGTATTTGTTGTGGCTGCTGTTGAGTATGATCAGGTGGTGTTTCTGTTATTTCACTCGGTGGTAGCGGATTTGGTAGAACAGTTTGAGGTTTCATTTGAGCGAGCATTTGATGGTGATTAGTTGCAGTTTGTTTTTGAATATTGGCAACGTTTTGTAAATTAGCAATGTTTTGGGCTACCATAGGTAACATATTACCGGGAACAGTTTCTACCACTCTCATCATTATAAATCCATCTGGCCCATAGGACTGAGCTTCAACAGTTATTAGAGACACCAATTGTTCAATAATGCCTTTAACTTGCATTACCGAGTGACAGCTTTTAGGACCTAAACTAGTCAACGCATATATGGCTTCAAGTGTAAATAACAACAGCATTATATCTTTAAGAGACAAAAACAATGCTATCGTATTATAAAAATTTGTATTTAAACATTTTAGTACAAAATCTTCATTCGTATCCTTTTGGCATAATTTGTATAAAATCTCTAAACAATTGATGATAACACCTCTATCAGGTCCTTCAATGCCATCACATATTGTAGCCATTAAACTACGCGAGAAGTCATCAATCGTTGGATCCGCAATTTCCAATTCCTTCGCAATATTTCCCATTATTTCCAGAGCCTGTATATGAATATTGCTCCAACGGATGTTGGAACTCATTACTAAAAATCGGAGAAATGTTTTATTCTTTACTAAAACACCTAAATTTTCCTCTTGAAAACTAAGATTTCGAAGTATAGACGTTACTTGTAATACTCTTTGGCCAACATAATCTTGTGTGCCCAAACCAGTACCCAAATTTAAGAAATCCAATTCTTTACAATCCTTCCAAATACCTTCCATTTCAGGTCTGCCATCATCGTAATCGTCTATTAGTGCAGCTTCTTTCAAAGCTTGTTCATCCGTATATAAATCCAAAATTTGTGGCTTGTCATTTAACAAATCATACCAAAAACCATACAACGAATGATGCCTTACACCGCTATAAATATGCTGAAATAATTTTCGCATAGTATAATCTGAAAACACTCCAGTATGTGCCAATAATGCATCTAATAATTTGGGATATTCGTTTAATTTTAGTGTATGCTTACTTTCATTCGCCATTAGTGTACAGGCATTTATGGCGAAGTCTTGTTCATTAGGCAGAGGGGATAGTAAAGATAGCATTAATTTTTCATATGCCGAGGATTTATGTAAATCTGTCGATAATTTAAACTGTCTACGTCTGTCCATATTAACATGATGCTGTCGATAGTTATAAGACATAGCAACACTATTTATAATAGCTGCATTTGAACTACCGTATGAAGATGGATAACGAGATCCTTTTCCTCTACCACCGCTTATACTAAATTCGACCATATCAGCGGCTTCCAAAGCATCCACTTTGTCGGGATCTTCGCCAAAATAATTTAAACGTTCATATTTTTCCAAAATACGACGATAAATATATTTGAGCGCCGCCGATCCGTTAACAATTTTTTCTTTGAAACCTAATTCTGGCAGAATTTCGTCCCATTCGTCCCGGTTGTTTACTTTTTGAAATCCGCCTCTTTCTGTCACTTCGCAATATAAACGATGAAGATCAACTTCATGTCCTGTTATTTTTGGCATATGCATTATTGGTGTGCTATTTGAAATAAAGTAAATGTTTTTATTACAATTGCCTGTTTATATTAGAATATACTATTTGCCCTAAAGCTTCTTATGTTTCTATGGATTATAATAAGTAATATATGTAGACATATTTTAATACATACATAATTACATAATTGGCCATTACAACCCTTCAGTCAGGATTACGGCCTAGCTTCTCACACCACTTATGTCTGTGTGTGTTTAAATTAGTATACATGGAGGTGGCGGGACCTTACAGTTTAAAGGTCAGACGTCCGAACGACATTGGGTTTTTGAGAGAACTTTTCATGGCAATTTTCTATTTACTCTCATAGTTTTTTGCCAAGGAAATCTGCTGGAGGGAAGATCGCCGAAGAAATATGTGTTTTGTTTCATTACTTTGTTTTGGTGATGTCTGACCGGGATTCGAACCCTGGCCTTTCGTCTAATAAGCCAACACACTACCTACTAGACTACGGCGACTACAATATTTTAATGACTACATATTTTAATACAAAATTGATATTTAAAATATTTGTGAGTTATTTGTAGACATTTTTTTAAAAATATTGATTTGTGAAAATATGTATAATGAAATCGATATTGCAACTTAAAAGCCATATTCAGCCAGTACTCTACATGTCCAGATTTGTGGATACCGATGCTAGACAAAAATTGCCTGAATTATCAGAATATTATTTTCAGAAATCAAAACAAGAATGAGGCTGGCGCCGACATTAACACCAATCAATAATGTGATCTCATCATGAATAAATAATAGGATGTCCTAGATATTTGTTTGTTCTTGTACGAGAGCTAATAATACCTCGAAATCTTTACAGAAGTTCAAAAAAGCCAGCAATATTTAATCCATCACCAAAACGATTCGTGTATATTTGAAATACAATATCTCACATATAAGCAGGATGCCGTAATAAGTAGTAGTAAAGTAATAACTTTAAGTGGTCAAAAGCCATATAAGTTTCAGAGTGCTATTGATATTATTTAACTATTAATACCAAAACGAACGTTTCTTTAAGAGAGTTTAGGTATAATTGAAGAACATGAATGTAAATGTACTACTATTCTTCGGGGAAGCTATATCCCTTTTATAGAACATTAAAGTAATAATAATAATAATGTTAAAGATAAAGAATAAACTAATAAATGCTTAAGCAATGAAGTGCTGTAACGTTTAATAATTACCCTCTCTTCTCATGAAATTGCTGCAAATCTTTATAAAATTCCTCTATCGGCTTAGGTGGATTTTTACCCTTAATGTTGACATTTTCTGGTTTATCATCTGATTGCTGACGATCTCTATTATAATTGCGGGTTCTTAAAGGTACTCCGGTTACTGTTGTTGTGGTAGACGAATATGGAGCATTGTTGGCTGCTGTGACGCCAACTGTATTTGTCGAGGTGTTAAATGTACCACTCTCATTTTGGATAATCTGTGGTATATTTGATGTCTTTACTGTTTCATTCAATAACATTTTGTATTACTATGATTGATTTTACAAAAAACTCGAAAAATTTATCATTTTTTAAAAAGAAACTTCAGCACAAAAATGCGTCAAAGAAAAAAGCCGCCGTCTGAAAAAAATATTAGCAGTCTATATTGCCAACCGCTTAAGAAAAAGTGCATGCATTTTTTACATGAGTTGGCAATGCTTTTACAGAAAGAAAAATTGCGTATGCTAAAGATAACGCAGTTTAATCAGCTGACGAAATTTCGTAGCTGATTTTAAACGTAGTTTTGTGTTTTGTTCATAACTTAAGAAACTAAATGAAATTATGCAAAAGTGCTTTCAACGATTTTGGATAAAATATTGTTTTGAATAATTATAAATAAGATAGAAATTTAAATTCAACTCTCTTTTTAATGTTGAAAAGCAGCAAAGCTGATAAATAAGTAAAAAGGAAATTATTTATTGCAGTAATTAGTCGGGACCAACTCTGTTAGTGTCGTTAACTAAAGTTTTGTTTTCATTTTGTCAGAGTGTAAACAAAATCCAAACAAGATTAATTAAAAAATCATTAAATAAAAAAATGAATTGCAATATAAACAGCAATCAGCACGTAGGTGCTGCTACCATAAACTCTACCCTAACGTCAGCGGGAAATCCACCCACAGCAGTAGCAGACGACTCACCAGTTTCTCTCTTGTCCGAAATTTCCGATATAATGCGTAGCTTTGGTGACAGTGATCAGCCACGAATTGAGAGCGTAAAATTGGTTGAACATATTTTACAGCAGCAATTACGAGGAATGTTTAATGAAGCCTCTTTAGTTGCCATGAAACGTAAGAACAATCCATGCCCTTCGCAGGCAGATTTTGAGTTTCTTATGCGAAATCACCCGGTTAAAATAGCACGTATGCGTAAACATTTGAAGGACATGCGTATATTGAAAAAATTCCTAAGCATACGTACCGGACGTCCACAAGACTTTATGGAAGATTTGGATCAACAAGAATCTGATGAAGAATTGAGTATTGATGTTCCCGAAATGTACGATGAAGATAGAACACGGCGTTTATTTCGAGCCGACCGGATATCTCAAATATTAAGTGGGCAACAGTACTTAGAATTTAATGAGGCCAGAAAGACTTCATTCTATTGCCGCCACGGTGAAAAAATAAAAAATAAGTTCCGTCGTTTTCTGGACTTACCCGCTGATTTAAGGATCCCTACAACGACCATGAATATATTGGCATATTTTGCACATGAAACTATAGCTGTCATTGTCGATTATGCCATTTTGACCCGTTTAAATTCGTCAAATCGTGTTACCGAACCTTACAGTCGTGTTACATCGACAGGTGCTTCATCCGCTATGATGCACATTTGTCCCGAGGTGACTCAAGGTCGTGGTATGGAGGTCGTTAAGCCAATCAGTGTTCAAGAGATACACGAAGGGATAAGACGTTTTCGACAAATGACTAGCAAAAAAGTGGGATTCTATCGAAGTTCTTGTGATACCGATTTCAGACGTTCATTTCTAGCATTGTAAAAAAAGTAACACGCCTACTATTCAAGAGAAATACTCATATTTAAATACATTAAAAAAATTAATTTTAAATATAACTCTAAAAACTTAACACAATATATTTAAATATACTTTAAGGTTTACCGTTAAATTAGAATAAAAAAAAATTACAGAAACATACAGAAACGAAAATCGTAAAACCGACTGTGCTTCCAAAGATTGCATTTATCTTTTAAAAATCGATGGTAGCCATTTTATTTTGAAGGCGTGTTTCGAAATAATTGTTTTTTATATTTTTCTAAAAATCCAATGATTGATTGGCGTAAACTAGGGATACCTACATCGTGATCTGAAGGAAATTGTGTAAATATCGTTTCGACAAATGAGATATATCAGGTCTTTCAAAATAAAAACTTAGTCTCCGATTCGTAGACTCCAAACTACGTTTCAATAAATTTCTTTCCACATTTCAATAACTCCAAAACAAAAATTTTTATAGGGATGTGAAACGACGAACGCTGCTGCTAAATTAATAAAGGTAGAACAAATCATTGCTAACCAACGTGTACGGAGATGGCGATTTTAGAGAGCTGTCATTGAACGAAGTCGTTCAAAGTTTCTGTTTCCTAAAGAAGCTAGACTTAACTTCAGTCTGAAATTCTTTATTATAAATTCTTGAAAATACTTGTAAACATTATGAAACTTACGTTAACTTTCTTTGTATGAATTAAATAATATGTAAAATATGGGATAAATTAGCCTTACGGCTTATTGTATTTCAATTATAAATCAATTAAGTTATTTTTGGTATACGAACGAAGTTAGCGATTAATATTAAAATTAAAATTTTTTAAAGAAACAATAAACAATGTTTGGGCAAGAAATAAAGAAAACTGCTTTTATTTTTGTCCTGATATTTTTTTGAAGATTTCATTGTTAACGATTAAAAAAATATATAAATCTGAGGATTTTATTTTATTTTAGCTATTAGTAGCTAATTGGTCTTCTGCAATTTCTTCTATAAATAAAATATCCTCATTTATATCTTGTCCCTTTTCAATAATTTCATTAGCATTTGGCCCACTACCACAGTCATCGATATTCCCGCTTCCGCTATTCGCAAAACGTACAGCATTCTTATGTAATTTTGTCAATTCATGTTGTTTCATATGATGTTGCAGACGAAAGTCCTTGTTACAATATACGCAGCGATATAGTTTAATTTCAGCATGTATAAGTTTGTGCTTTTTGAGAGCATGGGCATATCCAAACGCTTTGCCACAAACATCACACACATATGGTTTGTGTCCTTTATGAACCCTGTAAAAAAGGGAATTAAGTACAGTAATAATTCATTTTCTATTGGTTAGACGTCCACTTACGCTTCGTGTGCCTTCCTAACACTTTCGTAATAAAATGTACGTGAACAGTATTCACACTTTAGGGGTTTGCCGCCACTGTGGGAGAACATGTGTTTGCGTAAAAGTTCACGTGTGCGAAATTTTTCATTGCATACTCTAGAAAGAGATTCCAATTTGATAATAATTAGATCTTGATAAGTACAAATAATTTTCATCGGTAAAGATTTTACACAAAAGGAATACTAGCATTAAGATTTTACTAAAGTGAGAACTCACTTTATGTTTATTTTAGTTACTATAAAATGCAAGACGTTGTTATAATTATTTTTAAAACTATTGATTGCTTGTCAAAAGTAAAGGATTTTTTAACCTTTTTTTTCGCAGATTTATGACAAATAACCTGTATAAATTTCGCCGTTTTACGATCTAGATGTACAAGGTATATTTTACAAGAAAACTAAAAATGCAGTGAAACTGAGGCGCGAAAAAAACATTAAATGATCCTATGACAGTTGCCTTAAGTTGCACGTGAACTTAGAATTACAGCCCCCATTGTGATCATAAGATACATTCTAAACTGGTTCTTAAAAACCACATACACACGCATGTTGGTTGTGGTAATTACTAGTTGTTGTCAAATAAGAATTGATGCGCAAAGTTTGGGTCTTCTATTTATCAATTCTGAGGAAATATGGCACGCAATCAATATATTAAAATCTATATGTTTTGTATTAGGCAGTCTCAGTTGGTTACGGCAGGATTAAGCTTTATTGTTACACAACCGATAGCTAATCCTATTTGGATGCAAATATTTACCTAACGAAACTTGAATAATTCTTAATAAAACATCAAATTTTTAACTTACTCGCAATTGTACTTGAGTTCCTTATCATGCCTTTGTCGATGTTCTGTCATTCGTCCTCTTTTGGAAAATATATTGCCGCATATATCACATATATAACCGATATGATTGGTTGTATTCGTCGGCTTTCGACCACGTCTTGGTATTTCTTCCAATTTTTTCATGGAATTGCTACGTGTTCTTTCTTCCAAAGGCATTCCATTTTTTACTATTAGCTTCGAGGACTTTTTAATGCTAATTTTAAGACTTGTTGTTTTTCCAAATTTAAGATCGTGATCATCTTTCTCCAGCACCTTTTCTGTTTCATCCTCTTGGTCTTCTATGCTATGTGACTCTTCGTTTTCGTCGAATTCATTGTCTTCCGTATTGTGATGATGTTCGGAATAATCTTGAATCTCATTATCTTCGTGTTCACCTATTAGATATGACGTATGATCTTGTTCTTCACATTCTTCTTCCTCATTGATTAACGCATTGTTCTCTAGCTCCTCTTCATTTAAGTTTTCTAAACTGCACTCTGTTATGTCTTCATCAAGTGTATCGTGACACCCGTCTGACGTTTCCAAGTCCATGATTTCCTCATATTCATTTTTAATATGGGATCTACTGTTTTGGTTTTGGCTTTCTTCTTCATTGTAATTATTTTTGTTTACGTCTTTTAAGTATTCAATAATAATACGTTGGGTCTTTAAAGCATTAACGCGAAATTCAAAAGCCATACTAAGAGACAGTTCACAATTCTTACAAATATTTTTTGGTAAAGTTAAATGCTCATCTATCTGTAAGTTTGAAGTGTTATAGTTAAATTAGTGTCTATGGACATGGAAAGATTACTTTAATATGTACCTTTTCAACTTGAATGCCTGTGATAAGATGTAGCATTTTATTTGGCGGTTCATCACCCTCATCTATAGGTTTATAGAGGGAACGTAATTTTTTGGTTTTCGTTAAGCAAACCCGACAACAATTTGCAGAAATTTCGTTTCTCATATTTATTCTATTTTTTTTATTAATTTGCGAAATAAGAAGCAATTATCCCTGAATTTTTTATTGTAATTCTACAGTTTAAGTGTGAATTGTTTACACTTTCAAACAATAATAGAAAAAACAAGACAAATCTGACAGCTAACATATGATTCCTAATAATTTACAGGGTTGCAATGAAATGTAGTAAATAAAGGTTTTCCGCTTTATTTCCTTTATTTACATTATTTTACTACACTAAATGTTTATAAATGAGATCTTTTTTTTAATATATACAGTAGGTATTACAGCAAACGATTGGGTTGATCGAGCAAATTACTTTGTTAATTGGCCTTCACAAACCGTTTATCTGATTTCGGTAGATCCCAATACTTCCTTCCAGGCGCTTCTTCTTCTCGCATGCATTGGCTAGGATTTTACCTGTCACACCGGAACATCCCCTTTTATTCAAACGACATAACCGAGCAAACGCAGACGTTGGTTGCGGCTTATTGTTATGCGGTCCCTACACGCAGCGACTTATGTTGAATTGCTGGTTGATCGTCGGTTGCATGAAGATCAAAAAACTTTGATTTTCTTTTAACCGACTACCAATATGATGCTACAATAACAATTTATAAGTAAATTTGATTAAAAATCGAAAGTCGCGAAGAAGATGACCAACCGTTGATTCAACAAGTTGGTTAACTAATCGCAACGGATACCGAAATTGTAGTCGATTTGTACTGGTCCGAACATCTTATATAGGTCATTTCCATCGAAAGCTGCTCCATCGGTGAGTAATAGCGTCTACAGTTCTACTTCATAGAGAACCAATAACACATGTTGGTAAGAGTGAGCATAAGCTTGATCTCCTTGCTGTCAAGTTCACTGACAGCGGCTTTTTTCTAGTATCCGCTAGGCTTCCAATGTTGGTACATAGTCAAGTATTATCGTTTAGATTAGATGGGAATCGAGAGAGCTTATCCGAGAGTTGAGCGGAGAATGCCTCTGTTGTCCAGCTTTCGTAATATACCAAATCGCACTAACTTAGGAGTGGTAATGCGTAATCGTAACTTGGTAGTTGTTAGGGATGATATATGGATTTCTGAATGAGCGCACATCTGTTACATTAAAAACATGCCTTTCGTTAACCACAGTATGATCAATATGACGATGTTGTTCTAGCTCATCGAGATGACAAAACTTGGTGCGAAATCGATCCTTATAGCCATTTGGAGGTAGTCAGTACATTGGATGATTGAAAATGATCGACCAGTAGATCTGAAAGACACGGTATTTTCTTTTAATTTAAAATGTTGATCAAAGCTCTAATATACATATTTTTTGGATCTCCACAATTAGGATTTATATTGAGCTGTCAATTTCTGTATTTTTGTATTTATTGCTTATTTATCCTAGAGTGGAGGAGATTAAACCATTGTCTGTGCATATTGTAAAAATTTTATATGTAATAATAAACCGCTGTATCAGTTCTTAATTATTAATTATACGTTTTCAGGTTTATTTCCTGGTTTTGGTTTGGAGTTAAAGCTGCTCACGACGGCTACATCAATCATACATATCTAATAATGAATTTTGCTTCTATTGAATGATGCTGATGTTGTCAATCTTTCTATCTGGTGAAATCCAAGTTCCTTACTTGTTGCTTACTTTTATAAGCTACTCTAAAAACTTCCGACATTATTGGTCAAGACGGGATGTTTCTGAAAGTGGTGTTAAATTCAATCTTCCGATTACAATATTGGTTTTTACTCCAAAATTTTGATTTCTATTTTTTATTTCGGTTGCCACTTACTCATAGTCAAACGACAGTGCATCGCTTTCGATAACAGGAGACACCAAGATCCCACCAAGATAGCTTTCAGAGAAGAACAATTATCAATCAATCATGGCGATTAAATTCTGTACAGATGAATAGCAGAGCAAAAGGGATGTGATGAATTTAAAAGAAACAAACACTATCCTTTTATCCTAAGATGAAAACAGAAAGACGAGGAATAGATGAAACCACAATGGAATGTGTAAATAATACTACAATTGAACATGTTGGTAGATGTAAATATTGAGGTTGTAGCATCGATTGCTTGATCAATCATAAGATATTTTAATAAAATGGATAAAGATCTTGTATCAGACTTGTATAACGCATGATCACCAATTACTTCTTTACGTTAAAACCCAATGTTCTCAAACACACAATTGAAGTCGGACATAGCATCTGCTGCAAACAGACGCTTTGGTTGCGAGATATTAAAATTTGTACTTAATGCAGAGAGCAATTTAATAGGTAGTTTAACATAAATTGTGACGCGCCTATATCCTTACAAATTATGAATCCTTTACTGGTTGATTGAAATAGAAAGATTGATGTCTCTGGGCTTAATTTAAACAAAAAGGTTCCGGTTCTATACTGCAAAAGGTTTATATGGTTTTACAGATTTAAATAATTTGTTTTCTTGCAAATGGAAGCGGAAAAAATCTGAAAACATTGCATCATGGGGTATCATTTAGCCCACGAATCAGTCAATCAACCTATTTGACATTTAAAACTTTAAATGTAATTAAAATCCTAAGCTTGGGAAGAAATTATTTTTAAAATTCTCATCATAGTTTAATCCCAATGTTTTTTTAGAACATTCTTAAATAATATTTTACTTGGCTTATGGATTATATTTTAAACAAAAATATAAGCGTAAAAGAAGAGAAGAATTAAAAATAAAAAATTACAATCATTTTTATCTGAGCGCAAGACTATTAAAATTAAAAGCTCAGCTATAAAAGATAATGATGATATTCGCTTGTTCGCCTACAAACCAAACTCTTGCTTAAAATAATACTCGTAGGATGCAGTCCAGCAACAGTACTTCTTCACACACAATTAAACTCATGCTTATACCGATAGTATGCGATTCGCTTGTATACAGCAATCTTATCTGGAACTAAGGACAGAGTGTAAGATTTTAAAAACATATATCAGTGTTTGTTGAATAACAAAATGTTGTTGTGTTGCAAACGATTGATTGCACATACATCTATATGTCTACTCTACTCTGATTCGAGACGGATGCCAAACAAATATACTTCGTTACTTAGGTTACCATATTTGGTGGCTTTCTTTAACGATATGACACTTTGGTCACCGCTTTTTTAGAAAAACTGCTAAAACAGTAAGAAACTATTTTGGGCCCAACAAGTGTCTCCAAAATGGCTGTTCGAAGGACACCGCAAAAAAGGTATGTTATGGAATCTCAACCTTAACGCTCTACTGGGCTGGAAATTGTAGGATCTGTGTTGTGATTACTATCGAAATGATGCATTGAATTCGTAACCAAGCACAAGCAGCTACAACTTTCCTAAATTTGCTTTCCCCAATATCAATGGAGTAGCCCTCATTTTATCCAATAGCGCCAAATATCCTAAGACCATATTGAAGAGCAAGCTAAACACAATCCAAGTGCTCTTTATTATTGCCATAATATAAAACTGTGGTTTACAAACATACATACATAATTGGCCATTACAAACCTTCAGTCAGGATTACGGTCTAGGTTCTCATAAAACTTATATTGTGTGTGTTCATTTTATACATGCGTGACGGGACCTACAGTTTAAAGTCGACTCCGAACGACAGATTTTTGAAAAACTTTCAGAGTTTTTGCCAGAAATCTGCTGAGAGGAAGTCGCTGAAGAAATGTTTTTTCGTAATTCGTTTTTGGTGTCTGACTGTGGATTTGAACCGTGGCCATTCGTCTAATAAGCCAACACACTACCTACTAGACTAAGGCCATTTCACTGTGGAGACTGTGCTATTAACTCTAGAAATGTGTGTAATCAAACCTGTTTCCCTTTACGGCACACCGATTTGGTGTTTGACTCTTGAGAAAGTGAATCATCAAAACCGGTTTGACAAGATTATAAGAATGGTGGCGATAATAGGTGCCGCTAAAGCATTATTTGCTATTCTTAACTGGCTAACATTAGACATATTGGCGAAATAACGCGGCAAGGGACTGAACTGAACGCCTCAGAAGCATGCAGCACAATGTTTTTGGTTTAGGATGAAGTAATGGCTATAAAGATTACCACTGTTCTAATCCATATATAAAATTATGCAAGAATGCTAGAAGAAAGCCAAACATTCGACAGTTACAATTCTAGGTTATTGAAGTCACTAGCAGTGGGACTAGCCAAATCTAGCGCGATATGGTCGTATGCAGAACAAAATTTACGTTAAACCTGACCAGATTAAGTTTTAAGAACCTCATATTAGTTATAAAGTTTCACTGGTCTCTGAGCGCTAGCTTCCAGACTCTGTGAATAACATAACGACTGTGAATAATGAGACTGTAATGACGAGAAGAAGATGAGACAATTGGCCGGCGCTTGGGAACCTGACGAAAAAAATTTTAAACAACCAGAATTTATTAACAGAAAGTGACTAGTCAAATGTGATTTGAATAAGGTTCAATAAGAATAACATTCACTCTAACACTTGTAGGCAATTAAGAACTGTGGTAACAGTGAACTATGGGATACTTTGTCATCTATACATTTACTGAATAACACGTACTCACAGGAAAACAAACACTTAGACACCAGAAACCCGGAAACGAAAAATCTACGTAAGGACTTTTTCGTCTTTTTAAATGAAAAAAAAAAAACCGAATAAAAAAATAATATTGTCTGGGATAAAAGAAAACAAAAGCAAAAGTCGGATTCTCAACAAAAACCCCGAATGGAAACAACAATTTCTTAAAAACACTTCTTAACACTGTAATTATCGTCCTCGTGACTGGTGTTTTTGTTTGTCATACTTCTTAACACTGGGAAATTTTATTATAAAATTATGAAATTTAAACTAGTAAAAATGGCCAAAGACTTGTATTTTTTTCCATTATACTGTTTGCCTTATCTTAAGATTTCTCATAATAATTTGCATTTAGATGGTGTTCCGCCGTTATTTTGTACAGAGTAACAAAGAATTTTTCATGTAAGTGTTAATACCATTGTATTCAAGTTGAAACAACAAGAGCCATGTTTCCCGTAGTAAATGTTTCGTAAATACGTTTTTATTCATTCACTTTAATTTTCTAGGATTTTAACTATTGCTCCAGATTCCAAATGTATTTCTGAAGGCACCGAGATGCTTGGGGAGAGTTCTCATGTAAAGGTAGAAGTGTATATGACTGCTCAATGGAGTGTCCGATGTGGATATTAGATACGAAAATGGTTACGATATACTAGCCCGTAGCACCAAAGGGCTGAGATGCAATTTCTATATCGCTATCGGTAACGACAAACAGATTTGGTTTTTTTAAAAGCACCACAGTGTTAAAAGGAAATATATAGGTTAGACAGTTAGATCTGTGTTCCATACTCTGTCGGTTGCTCAAGGAATTGCAATAAAAAGAGCAATACATCTTCTCTTCTAATTCTTCTCTTCTAATTTATGTTTGAATGAAAAAATCCTTTTAGCTATACGGAGCATCCCATTAACCATTAATTAAATTGAATCTGTCGAGTCTCGAGCGTCAGCGAAATATTAGGTACAGCAATTCCAGGCAGTATTTTTGTAGCCAAATGGATGGATTTTTGGTATACAAAAAAATTATTATTATAGTGGTGAAGAAGATTGATTCATTGACAAGGGTACACTAAATTGTGTTCTATAATGGGTGTCCCTCTGGCGAAATAACGACTGATAGGAAGTTGTTCTTTGTGTTAGTAAAAATTTGTGATCACTTTTTAGATCTCTTCAAAACCATCCGGTATTTTTCAATGGAAGTAATGATTTGTTGACTTTGTGATGGTCATTTGACCTCGTCTAAATGCTTTTCTTGCAGCTGCTATATTTTGAACTGATTGACCTCTAAAGAAATATGTGCTGATTTCCATTTTAGTCTTACTTGGAGAATATTTCAAAATGTAATTTTATAGATCCAATGTTAGGAGAAAAAATATTGAAAAAGATATCCGAACGTGAAGGGTCCTATAAAAGAGTTGGTCTGTAGTACAATATGTATTTGACTTGACTTTTGTTATTGCATATACTTATCACACTGTAAAATTGTTCGCTTTTACTTGTTATAATTTTTATTACATTTTTAATGGAGGTTAAATTTTCTATTTAAGCGTTTAACTACTTGAATATCTTCAGGCATTTTGCTCTCAACTTTTTTAATCTTTAAATGTGAGTCTCTCGACAAGAATGAATTGTTAAGAAGGAAAAGAAGAAATGTTTGTTTTTGTGATATTTACTTTCTATCATTTCATTTAATTTTTCGACTATATACATATATATGTATGTAAGTACATCCCTTTTCTCTCCGTGGTGGAATGCATTGGAAATGAAATTTCATCTGGCTAGTTTATGGATTTTGACACAAATCTCTAAGCGATAATATGCTTACATAACGAGCGGGAGTTAAATGTGCTCCTCTCATCACGTGAGAAGTTCGTTTGGAGAGAACTACAAGGTGTCTCCCATGCTAAGTCATAGATTTGCATTATGCGGATAATGATAATGACGCACAGGATTTTCAAAAGATGTAAATAAATATCAAGAAACCATGCGAATAAATAATGTTCGCAAGAGCACATCATGTTACATCATAGCCATGCTGCTATTTAGATGGTATCGCTATCTAGACAGGCTTAACAAGGCGAGATCGGTATTCGGAAGATTACAACTATTCTGCAGAAGCTCATAAATATTCAGACACAGTTTTCCGCTAACTACAGTTTTCCGCTATCCCCTAGTCCAGAAACCACTCGGGGGTCCTGATGAAGCGATTTAAACTGTCAATGTCAATCCTTGACAGTTCCTCTAGATTATCCATATAGTAAGCACCTAAGTACTTCTTTCTCTTCTGACAGAGCCGGGCATGTACCCAGCAGGTGAAGGACAATCTCCTCCTCTTCCACATCTCTGCAGCTTCTGCAGGAATCATTGGCATTACCCGATACTTAAAATGGGATGGATGGTCTCTGCCTTCACACGGAAGCACAATAATAATATTATAGTGATGCCGCTAGAGAGTAATTTAAAAGGTTCAAAAAGCCAATGTTCTTTAAATGACACCCGTAGATGTTCGATCCTTTAAAAACTAGGACACTTTGGCATTACATGGAAAGGCGAAGCAAACTAGTAATCTGAACGGCCAATTTGTTGAAGTTTTTCTCTTCGGAAGTTTCGTTTCCCAAAAAGCATTTTGTTGATGTTGCATATTGCCATTTTCTTTACCACCAATGGTTAGGCAATAACATACATTTTGATGATAATGACTTCACTGGGTCCAACAGAACTCCCATTCCATTTGTTAATACTTTCATTAAATTAATCAATTCCTAACGTTACTGAATAAAAATAAAAATAAAATATTTTAAATATACATAAAATTTGCTGCTGCTGTTTTTACGAATAGGTCAAATTATTGTGAATGCAGTTCAGTTGAACGACGGAGATTTGACTCGATTTTTTTGAATAACTTTTTTATTTAGGTCTCAGTTATTATTGTAATTATTTCAACTGTCCACTGTTTTTTGATCTACCATTGATATTTGACACAAATGTACCAAATAAAGGTGGTAATTAAAATTAAAAACGAAATTAAAATAAAAAAATCTTTAAAAGATCTTTTAAATGCCGCAAGATAAAAATGGATATTTTTAATTATAATATTACACTTATTTTCAAACAGCATTTGCAATATCTTTAATTTGCTTATGCGGGCATGAGTGTGTGAGTGAAATGCATTTTTAGCCAATATCGATGCATAATACAAACACAAATAACACAAGCAATAACGTTAATTAAATTAAAACAACACATTGTAGGATACGAAAAAATGAAAATAAAATTGTTAAACAGATTTACATGCCAGTGGTAATCACAATTATCAAACTATAGGTCAGCAGAAAAACACCCACAGAAATGTGGATTTATTATTGAATCAGTATTTACACCATATCTTGCTGCTATAATATAATGGAAATTGTATCATATATGTTGCGTATATGTGGAAGAGCAAATAAATACTAATAATAGCAAAAAAAATACTATTTTTTTCATTTAAAATATAACGTTGTCAAACGTTTGATAGATAGTTTTATTTAAAAGAGAAATCATTTTATTAAAAAAAAAGTAAAAATCACGCTTCAAAGCGATCATATGATCATTAGTGAGTTAAGGGACATTAATCCTAATTGGTTCAAAATAATCCCAATGAGAACATCCAATGCCGAAAAAGTGCGTACCCATTATCTTCACGTTATTAAAATTGAAATTGAATTGAAGTATTGTCTTTCTGGCAATACTTCAACGATAAAAGGATATTCAAATAAATTTGAAACAAATGAGTGAAGATCTGTCATATGCAATTCAGCCATAAGGACCGATGTATAGGTAGCCTTTATAGATTGTAAACGTAGTACACCCATATCTTTGAAAAACTGATAAGTTTGCATTCAAAATGTGTGTTGAATTTGGTTTTAAATAAAAGTCTTTAACTTGAAAATCATTGTGCAAGTATTTGGTTCAATAACATACAAAAGCGAGAAAAATTTCGCATCCTTAACACTTGCTATATTACTCTCATTATTATGAATTAAGATGTTGTTTTACTTATTCATTTAATTAATTAAATTTATTTCGACTACACATCTAACGGAAGCTTATTTCCATAGGCTTAATTTCAATACGCGTACGAGCGGAAAACAATTGAACAATCGAATAGCCCTTTTTAATTTAACGACACCATCTCATCGTTAGCCTAGTTCCATTTATCTAACGTTATCATATACATAGTGTTTGTGTGTATGTTTGTTTGTGCAACAGTTAAGTAAACATCTGCTGTCCATGATTGACTATATGGAATTGTGCCTCTGCAACATCTGTTTTTTTTTAACTGTATTGATGAATCGAAACTGCAACATAAAACGCAAGCAATTGTTGTTGTCGTTGTTTGTGAACAACAAATAGTGAAATTGTTAACGCGTAAAACAGATTCTGTTAATTTTATTTTACTTGTCATTATTTGTTTACCAATGATTTTTTATTATTGTTGCCATTTAATTTGGTTACAGTAAATAGATGATGACAAATAACAAAAAAAAAAAAAACAATTCACAAAAGCATAAATTTCAATTTTTTATGGGTACGATAGTCATGTGCCTATACATGTATGAATATTTGTATTGATTTTAATTATTGTATGCATTTGTTTATACATATAAATTTATCTTTTTTTTAATTATTTAAAGAACAAATAGTTCATAAGAAAATATGTATTGTTAGGCTGCAATGCTTATGGTTTTTTCATGATAAACAATAATTTTTGTATTATTAACTAAAATTTACAATTTGGTATCCAACAATTATGGAGACTTATTTAAGGAGGAGTCACATAATATCCATCGAACGTTGAAGTTTTTGTATTTTTCAATTGACAGCAAAGTAACACCGCATGAGGTTGACACAATAAGTACTTTGTCGTTTATTAAATTTACCGCCATACAACACACAAATCTAAAGACAGAAAGAAAATTAAACCAGCTAATAGCTGGCATATTGCTCAAATTACATTACACATTGCTCAACTTTATGCTATGCGTTAACGTAAAAATAGCGAATGAAGCAAAGCACATAAGAAAACATATATTTCAACTTTCAGTTTAATAAGCTAAAGTACAAGGCATGACGGATTGTATGTGCATTGAAATTTGCAGTAGGTGGTTTGGATAAAAAAGTGGGTGGTTTTGAAGGACGGTCTCGGGACTAGCGGCATTCATCTAAGTCGTCAAGTAGACTTGTCGAGGCCCTCAACAATAGAGATTCCAATCACACTTTCTATAGCAAGTCTGTATTTTGAACAATCTTCCTTAACTACTTCCAGCCTACTCCTCTGAAATGGATTATATCACACACGGTGTTTTTTTTCTTTCAAAATATTGAAATATTTAGCTTCCGAAAACTGGTAACGATTCGATCGAAGTCTTCACCATATGCCCCGTTTTCATTACTATTGCGCCTATCCTGTTTGGGTGTTGCCAACTTATTTTAAAGTCGTACATACTAATATTGACCGTAACGTGTTCGAAGTCAACAAAAAGGTGATCGAAGAAAACAAAATATTTATTATTAACCGATCTTATATTATATCACGATTCATCCACAACATGTAATGATTTTTGTAAAAAAATTTGGTTAATCCGTTATGGTTGTCTAAGCGATATTCAAAATTATTATTTGCTTCACTTATGCAAATACCTTTGCAAAAATAAGTATAAAACGAGTCAGTCATAGTTGTTAAAAATTTTGTTAATATTTCTTAGCACGAACACAATTTTACAATTTTTATTTATTTTAAATATTGTATCAAATATTTTTTCAATTTCTCGTTATTTACTCAAGGTGAAAGTAAAAAGTGTACAGAATTTCAATGTAAATAAATATTTATTTGAAAATGGTAGATTGAAAAGAATATATTGAGTATAGTAACGATCATGTTTGTTTCTTTTAGTATAAAAAAAATAATTTTACAGATGGCCAAGGACGAATATATCACAATCCGACATATTGTGCATGCATTCTTTATTACTTTATGTTGTAAATCTGGCTCATGAATATCATTACTTATGTATATGTTTGATCTAATATCTGTATATATGTATGTATATATGAAACTGTCAAATAAAAATTACTTTGGGTAACCGTTTGCAATTAAAACTTTATTTATTTGAAAATATTGTCTTTGCTGATGTAGTGAACATGTCGTCTGACGTTAGCAGCACTTTTTTAATCGAAAACTTTAATATTCAACACCGCTTTCTTAATTCAATTAGGTTTGGCTATATAAGCTAAGAGTCATAATTTTTAATATAAATTAGTAAAATTTAGGAACATTTCTTTGAACTTCACTGTTTTAATTTACAATACTTTTTTTTAATATACTTCAGAGATCTCTCACTGCCAACTGGTCAACTGTCGGCAATATTCCTCCTACAAGTGAAATCATTCATTAATAAAATTCTGAATTCGGTGCTTTTTTTAATAATTTCGGTTAGAACAATTTAATTCATCAAACTTCCTGTTTGGTTCTCTACTTTCCGTATTATAAAGTTGATTATTGCAGTAAATAGAAGTGTTGAAACAGCTTTTATACTGCACTGACGTCAGCAGGCACAATTCTTTTTGCAACGCCATCGTAGCTCTGTCTTGTCCGGACCGTACCCGAAATTTCATTGGCTTCTAGTGTCCTTAACATATAACTTCTCTCCTCAGCATCGAAAGTTTTCTCAAAGTCTATTAATGCTAAGCACAGATTTAATTGAATTTATTTCGTCTATAAATAAATAAAAAAAAAATATATAATAAAATATTTGTTGTTTTCTCTTGGCTGTACTTAAATAATTCCAACAGTATTAAAGATTTTCCACCAGTTACCAACACCAATGAAATAGTGTCAAATATTTGACATTTCGTAGGAGGCACTGAGGATATATTCGCGTTAGCGCTGGTTGGCTTCATGATAATCATATAATCATGACAACTTTGATCATTGATCATTGCCAACAATAATTGCAGATGTTTTTAAGATTTTGTTTTTACAGATTCACTAGAGGAGGAGTAAGTATTTTATAAAGAAAACGGATAGCATAAGAATTAATAATGTCCATAACATTCCAGTGGCAATCGGAAACAGTCAAATAAAGCGGAGAAATATCAACAGATGTGTTGACGGTTAAGCAAGGCAAAATAACTTGATTTTCCTATATAATTCAGAATTTTTAATGCCGGCGTCTAGTCGGTCTTGTTATACGAGAGCGAGACTTTATAATTGTGTTGAGGAGGTGATTTAGTACTGCAATCATGCGACCTATTGCGCCCTCCTTAAATATTATAGGGTATCCCTATAATGCCTCCTCCAAACCTATTGTTCTCATAAACTTGGGGATGCACAATCCCTGATCCCTAATCACAGGTATTTCTGGAAGGCAATAATCCCTCACAGGTTCCAGAAATATGTTTTACTGATTCATAATCATAGTCACAAATTCTACTTGTTTGCCTCGAAATAACTCTTATTTTAAATAAGTGCACCCTGTATCTTTAGCGCCCTGTTAAAACAGCAGTTACCAACTTTAGATGAATGACTCAGGTCATCTCTTATTGTAATTTCTAAACAAAATTTTGGATTGCCTCAAATCCACTTGGTTTGAGAAGAGTATTTGCGGCTTTTTATCTGAATCAAAAATGGTAACCTATACATACAAATATTTTCTCGTTAACTGTTAAAATTCTGTGAATCTTTAAGTAATTATTCTTTATAAATTCATATATTAGTAGAACTAAAATTGACAAAATATGGTGTTTGATCCTATACATACGTAATTGGCCATTACAACCCTTCAGTCAGGATCACGGCCTAGCTTCTCACATCACTTATGTTGTGTGTGTTAATTTTATGCATAAGTGGTGGGACCTACAGTTTAAAGTCGACTCCGAACGACAGATTTTTTTGAGAAACTTTTCATGGCAATTTTATTTACTCTCAGAGTTTTTGCCAGAAATCTGCTGAGAGGAAGTCGCCGAAGAAATATTTTTTTTTCATATTTCGTTTTTGATGTCTGACCGGGGATTCAAACCCTGGCCTTTTAGACTAATAAGCCAACACTCTACCTACTAGACTGCGGCGGCTTATCCTATAGTGATTTCAATAATTTCCTATGGGCATTATAAGACAAGTTAAATGCGGCAGACTTGGGCACCACATAGCCTGTTTCGGCCAACTGTAACCTTCTTATTTATATTTGCATTTTTGTTTGTGTTTTCATTTCAAGTGAACATTTTTCAAGGATGCGAACGAACCCTTTGACGCAGAATATAAGAGTATGATGACATCTTTTTAACAACACTTGCTTGCTAATATTTATTTTAGTTTTTGCTTTTATTTATTTAATAAGTCTTTTTTACCAATAAAGTCACGTTTTGTTTTGCCAATTATCGCTTGTTGCCACAATAAAAACAAACACAGCAACAACAATTTTAAATAATTTACATTGCATTGAAATTTTTAAAAGCAAAACGCAAACAATCAAAACCAATCAAAAAAAAAAATATACGAACTATTGGAGAGGATAATAAAACAAAATAGTCGTAAAATGCCAGAGTCATACTTTGTTCTTATCAGAGTTATCAGTTAATAATTAATAATATTCAATTAATATGCGTTAAAACAAAAATAATTTCAGATACTTCAACAGTCATACTCATACACACCCTAGCATTTAAATGTCCATAAATAAAATGGGTTAATGACAGTTGATAGGGAAAGTATCCCTCTTATGGTATAAAGTAAAATTTGTTTTAAGTTATGATATGTGGGTAAAAAATTAGAATCTTATATGAAAAGAATTAAGCTGCTTAAGCCAAATCAAATCAAAAATGCTATCTATCTTTGGAAATTTCCAAGTCTAATTAAACCAGCAGCTAATCTCCTTCAGATCGTAATTTACAACGTGAAACTAGCCATTGTATTCGGGGTTCTAAAAGAAGATAATAACTTAACACATAGCTTTCGCGTCTCTCTTTTCGTAGATTTACAAATATCGAAACTCGTTCCTGCACCCGTACCATCCATACATAATTGCATTATCCCTAATGACAGCGTTTGATTTTAGTTATTTTTGGATGGCGTAATACACTTCGAACTGTTTATGCAATTCCATATTGCACGTTAGGCTACCGAAATCCAAAGTACTAAGCTTCTCAAATATGCTATCGTGCTTGTATGTATTGTAGCAACCTATAAGAATCTTTTCTGATTCCTAGAATATACTTGACTGACAGGTGTTTTCAAGTAAATGTATGGAGATACCTAAATAGGCAGAATTTCTGTGTTGGAACAACAAGTTATTTTTTGTATATAAGCCCAGGGCCTCTCTGAGTATCTATTTAGTTTACACAGTTCTAATATAAATCGGGTACTAGATTTATGTAGTGACTCATAAAGACAAGCAATTCATTTGTTTTAATCCAACTTTAAGCGTTTATTAAACTCCATAAGGTCACTTGCAGTTGACAAGCATTTATTTCTGAAAATATTACTCTCACGTCATTGATACCAACTACAATTTGTTTCATTTGATTACAAAAATTATTAAACGAGCAAACAAACTTGTTCTATTTGCGAAATACTTCAACAAATCAGCGAAATATTGATATATTGTTGGCCAAATCAATATTGCTAATAAATTAATGAAAATTTTATGAAAGGGATACAATAAACCAATAAACCCGCAAAGTTGGTTTGGTAAGCAATCAAAAGTGATACACTGGTAGACGGACAGACGCATATTGTGAAACAATTCGAATGAATTGTAATAAAACATTATCATACAATAAATGATAGTTTTTATTTACAAACGTTGATAATAATTCAATAATATTCATTTAATTGTTTAATTATAAAATTAACACTCAACCGTCTGTCAATAAGCCAATGCGGTAGGATCAAATAATAAAGCAAGGTAGGGCAGAAGAAGACCAAAAAACAAATCACTAATGATTTAGAAATTGTAATTACAGTGTAGTTGAATACGATTCTATTTAAATTTTATAACACACACACACAGTCAAACACATTGTTGAAAAGGAGAAGAAAAAAAAAAAAAAGAGAAATCATTAAATGATTTCCGTTTAGAACCGGATGTTGTGGGTAGAAATATTAAATTATGTTTATCAGTTTGTTTCATTCGTTTTTTTTTTTTTTGGTTGTTGGCACGTTAGCAATTGGTTAACGGTTAAAAGTATTAAAAAAAACACAAAAACACAAAGATATTTCATCATTATTTCGATATGTTTCTCGACAAATTTTTAATATGCAAGTATTTTGGTTTTTTGTGCCTTTGTTGTCGTTTTTGTTGTTGATTTTCCTTTTTTTTATTGGGAATATAAACCAAATATATTTGACTTTGTATATTCATACTCATACGCACACGTATTTGTTGAATTTACATTATTAATGGCAATTATTAATGCAAAATGCTAAAAATCTTAAAAAAAGTTTAGTATTGAAACGTGGTTCAATATGTATTACTTCCATGTACTTATATTTTGAATTTCAGACTAACTTTGTGCTTTTATTGTGTATTGACTTTATGAGAATTCAACCTTCCAAGGAATTTTTCCTGTTCTTACTTTCTTAACTTGTGGAATATTGAATCGTTGGCTAAAATTGTTTCAAATATTTTTTTTTTTTTTTTTGAACTCATATTTCTGACTATGAAGGAATTCTTTTTTAATATCTGTCTGAAAATAAGGAAGTGAATACAGGACTGACTACTTAACGTCCACTGAAGTTATTTCAAAAAAAGAATTTGGTGCTCAACACGTTTTAATTTAAAACTGCTGTAATTTTACGAATTATTTCTTAAGAACTTTTAATCTGATGATGTTTTAACTTATTCTCGGTGAAGCGTAGTTTTAAGAATGGACAATGTAGTATTTTTTACTAATACTAATACTCAACCTTTCAGGCGTGTCTGCTTCTTGTGCGCTTTTGCCAGTTGGTCGCACCAATTGATGAAAAGTTTCTTCTCTTCGCTCCGTGTCACGGAGAGCATGGGCGCCTTGTAGTATTAGTTTTGTCGTACGAGAAAGGCCTCTGCTACTCAATTGCCTATTGAAACTGTAATAGCGTCTATTGGCAAGAGTGATTCAGACTGAAAAATTCATTGTCCGCAATATATACTTCGTTTTGACATTATTTACTGCCACACCACCCATCTTAATAGACTCCCGTTTAATAATACTAAAGGCAGCAGTAACATCTCGCTTGATTCGCCCTATGTTGTCAATGTAAACGTACATAAGCGAATGGATACTTTTATGGAAAAGAGTGCCATTGCGATGCACACCCGTCTTTGGCAGAACACTCTCCATGATGAAGTTAAAGAGGTCATATGATAAGAGACCGCCTTGTCTAAAACCTCGCACGGTATCAAAAGGTTCGAGGAGATCCATTCCTACCGTAACGGGGTTGCAGGTGTTACTCAACGTCATTCTGTATAGCCTTATCAGTTTCGCAGGTATTCCGAACGCGGATGCTGTGGCAAAACCACAATCCTTTATGGAGCTATCGAAGTCTGCCTTATAGTCGCCAAAGATAGTATGTATCGACTTGTTTCTCGCGACTCTTCTCTAAGATTTTACGTAGTGTAGACATCAGGTTGATGATAACCAATTAAATAAATATAATTTTTACTTTTTTATGAATTAGTATAGTTTTTTAACATGCACCTGTGCTAGCAGCAACTGTATTTGCAGTTTTCCCTAAATGAAGAGTTTCATGACTAACATAGAATCCAGGCTTTGTTATCCTTGGATGTTCACATTCAAATTGTTTTTTACACCGTCAGTATCATGTTGAGGTTTAATGATATTGGTAAACATACATATATTTCTATAAACCAAGGTTCAAACATCAGGGAATATGTATAAATTTGAGGCTTCAATCAATACCTTGTAAAAGTCTGAAAAACTTTGTTTAATAAAATTGAAACAAATCTAAGGATGAAATAAGAAGATGTGTCCCTCAAAACTTGATTTGAACGAAATTCACACCCTTATAAATTTTTGAGGTTAGGAGTTACAGTTAATTGCAGAACTATCAGTAATACAATGAGAATTTATATAATTCAGATAATTTCTAATTTAACTTAACCTAACTCTCTGGTTCTGGAGGTACATACATACATACATAGAACCACGTGGGTTGAAAAGTAAGTAACCGCAAATAGTCATTAAGTTACCTTAAAAAATGCCTTTCATGCTGAATTTATACAGAAGTTGAAAGTAATGAATGCTCTGTATAACTTAATTAACCATATTTTATAATTTATCTTATTTCTTTGTAAATAATTATGTGGTACAACTGGTAAAATTTTTCCGTACTTTTTAAAGAAAACTTTATAAAAAACTAGCACACTCACATTTAACAATTTTTAATATCAAATAATTTTTCTTTTTCAAATTTTTAATTAACATTTTTAAAGTTTTGTAAATCCTTTTAAATTTTCTGTGTTTTACACTGTTTTCCTGCCGTTTAAATATTTAGATATTCTCAAATGCAAGCTTGAACAGAAGAAAATAAACAAATAAATTATTTGATACCCTACTTACATACATACATAATTGGTCAGAATTACGAACTAGCTGCTCACACCACTTATGTTATGTGTGTTAATTTTAGGCTTGAGTGGCGGGTTTAAAGTTGATTACTATTTTAGAGACAATTCAGCGAATACATGCCGTAGTCTATGGTGATTTGACAAGACAGACTGAATAAATGACAACTTA
Source organism: Sarcophaga bullata (assembly GCA_005959815.1). Classification (NCBI taxonomy): domain Eukaryota; kingdom Metazoa; phylum Arthropoda; class Insecta; order Diptera; family Sarcophagidae; genus Sarcophaga; species Sarcophaga bullata. Next base: position 187,502 of record QOCX01000335.1, on the reverse strand, counting down.
TTTGGCAGATGTAGTTTTAAGAAAATGGCCGTTAATAACTATTGGAAGTTCGGAATTCCCTGATGACGGACCCTATATTAAAAAATTATTAACAATTACGACGCGCATATTAAAATTTTTAAAAAATGCATTAAAGTCAAAGGCTTATAGCATACTGCTCGTTTTGGGTAGAATATACTTAAAATCTGAAACTAATTCAAATTAAAACACCAAAATAACATTTTGTTCAGTAACATGTAAAGGATAACAAAATTATTGGTAATAGACAGAAATATGTGACAAATAGTTGGTCGCAGGTCTTTTGCTAGTAAATATATAACAAAATATTTCATCCTTCTTTAGATATCGTTTGGGAGTCCGTTTTGCAATTTGTTCGCGGCAGTTTTTGCTCGACATTCTCTCAAGTAACTTCCTCATAGTTCAATCAAAGAGATTAGATACATAGATACATTATAGAATTATAGCCCAGCTTCTATTAGTTTGAATTAATTGCTATCACAGAGTCGTCTAAGAGATGCCGAAAGAAATGTACCCATTAGAGTACGAGGATCTCTAAAATGTTGCTATATCTGTGTTAGTCAATAAATGTTAGTGTGTTGAAATAAAATGTTACTTAAAACGGGTATAGCACAAACCGGTGCACAACTTACGGTAAAAAAATGGGATATACTGTGTTAACATTTTGTGTAACATACAGGTTCTACTATAAATATCACCGGAGGAAATGCAATTTGTGGAATATCTTCATGGATAATCAATGAAACGATTGTAACATAAAATTGTAAAACATTTAATAAGATTGTTTTATCCTGTTAATTTGGAGCCATGTATCGAACTACTTTTTTGTACCCAACCTTATATAAGTTCCATGTATTTTTGTTCTTTAAGCAATCTATACAGTGCTTACATTATTTTCATAATTTTGTTCTGTAGAGCGTGGTTCATTTCTGACTAAAATCACCGCAACGAAATAGGTTTAGCTAAAATTGTGCGAATTAAGCAGTTCTAGCACCAGCACCATCGACAGTATTCTCATGTGTGTATGTATGTATATCCATAAGTCTGGGAGTTAATTATGATTTTATCAAAGAAAAGTTTTATGCCACTTATTTTTGTTACCCTGTCACATTTATTAAACTGTGATTGTGACTGTGACTATCAAAGAAATATTTTTCTGATATAAAATTGTACCTTATAACCTCAGATAGTGTAATCCAAATTATGATATAACGTTTACAACATCATATATTTTTTTAGAATTATAATGGATTTCTTTCGCCTGTACAATGCTAAATTTGACACAGTCAGTTATGTGAGTGTAGGGTATAATAATGAAAAAAAAAATACTCTAGTACTAGACAGTGTTGATAAAGATGCTGTAGACGATAAGCACAATAATGATTACAGTAATAATAATGATGATTATGATTATGCTTATGACAATTATGAATTTGTTTATGTTTTGAATTAGAAAATGCTCGTCGTACATGTAGAATTTGCGCGTCCTCAAATGAAGTGCCTGCCATACAAGTGTAAATGTTATGCATGCGGATGTGTATTGTCGTTTTGCTCCTACAATAGCTACTTATCATTGATACATTCTTGTTGTTCTGTTGTTTACTGTGTTGTTGTCATTGTTAAATTACAAATAAAAACCATTACGCATGTCCATAACGTTATTTAAAGCAGACACAAACTAAAGCAAGAACATCATACATCCCCATATAAAATGTTTATCTCTTTGTTGATATCAACATAGAGAGTTCTCACTCTCATTATCGCTCTTTCTCACTCTTTCTCTTAATCTCTCTTAGCATAACAATGAATGAGTGTGTGGATGGGCATGCATATAATATACAAGTACTACATCATGGCATGAAACTGTTGTTTCATTGCATTAGACTGTGCATACTTTTAGGCTGAGTATATATATATATATTACAGTTATTTTCGTTGTGTTTGCTGGGTTTTGTTTTTTTTTTTACTTTTATTTGTAGAGCCAATTGTTGCTTCATTGAATTTTGTATGTGCCCAAGTGTGCATGATTGTGTGTGTAAGTGTGTATGAGTATGCGTGTGTTGTACGTTGCTTATTTAACAACATGTTTTACTTGATCTTCATGTTAGTTGTTGCATACGTTTTGGCGTGTTAACATATACCCGTTGCTTTGTGCTTAAAACAAAACACATTTTTAAAAGAAACGTTTTCAAGTGTGTCTTGTTAAAAATAAAACATAAAAAATAATTATTATTATAAATAATATATTGTATGGAAAGCAAATTTTTCCTCATGAAACTGTCAGTGTTTTAAATGATTTAAAGCGCAACACTAAATAAATATAAAATTCTAAATGAAACTGTGTTAATAAAATACAAACTGAAACAAACAACAATATTTGCACAATAAATAATTGTTTAGAAATTATTTATTATTCAAAAGGTAGGCATAATTAGAAACATTAATAATTGAAAAGTAAATTTTTATTTATGGAATTGCTTCCGTTAATTTGTGGTTTTATTTTGTAATGAAATATTTCGAAAAATTTTTAATTAAAATTTAAAACTAATTGAAGAAAATTTAAATGTAATAAATAATTCTGTATTATAGGATACAAATGTTTTCACTATAATTTTTATTGAACAGAATTGTATTATTAAATCAAGAAACTATAACTCTTTTTACTGTTAATTTGCGTGAATAATTACAATTCTTTACTACTAGAAATGAAAAAAGTCCTTCAAGTTAGAGCTTAATTTCCAAATTCAAATTATACAGATACTTTGAATAAAAATTGTTTTTGCTTTTTAAAAGATTGTCTTCAAGAGCAACCATATAAATTCCTTGAGTGGTGTCTTTCAAGGCACTTAGTTTTAATTGTAACTCAATTTTTTGTTAAATGTAGAATACTGTCATGCAGTTCGAACAATGGACTCGCATCAATTAACCAACACATTAGTATTATTACCTTACAGTATTCAATTGTTTCTTTAAAGGATTTAATTAGTAATCCATGCTATGAAATGGTAACTGATAGTACACCAATCGCTGGCCGAATTATAAATTTTTGACTTCTATAATACTATAATAACTTCAGTGAACACTTTCCTATTTTGTATTGTATCGCGTCAATTAAATCTGCTTTAAACTTTCCAATTACAATTCTATTTGTATTATTATAACAACTGAAATAAACAATGTTTAGGGAATTTCCACCAGTTTTGTTTTGGATTAAACAATTCTTACACGATTCTTCTGTTATATTGAATTAATTTTTGTACAAAAAAAATTGTTGTGTTTCTTTTCTTGAACAATATGAGTTGTAAGTTATGAATTGTAATTGTAAAAATAAGAAATAATTTGAAATTCATAAACTTATTTACAAATTTATAAGCAAATTTTATAGTTTCTTTTTCTTTACAATGTTCACATTCGACTGATAAGATATTTAATGGCAATTAATTTTACTATGTTGAGCACTGATGCCTCTTAGAACTGGTAGAAAGGTATAATACTACTAAGATCAAACGATTTATCGTACGCTCCTGAAACTTTACAGGGTATCACTATAATATTTTCTCTCTTCATCTAAATGCCGGATTCGAAACGATTCTGGATAGTTTGATGCTGGATAGTTTGATGCATAACTCAAATCTCTTCTTTTGTTATTTCTCAATATAAATATGGATTGCCTCAAACGCATGTGATGTGTTTACTTTCCCTTCATTGTACCGTGCGTTTAGTATGCATCTCCAAGTATCTACTCCAGTGGCAGATTCTGTCAGAAAGAGAATAGTTCCGCATTAGTATAGCCAGCAGTATAAGTCTTCACACTATGATAAGAAGTTGTACCTTCGCTAGAGAATAAAAAGGCAGTAAAAATGTTACTCCTTAAAATAATTTTAGTCTTTCAAGATCAAATTCTTTAAGCTTTTCAGTTTGTATGTGTTTCGAAGATATAGGATTCAGATTTCATTTCATTTTTAAGCCGCTTGACTTGCCACTCATTATATTATATGAGTTTTTGTATTAATATATAGAAAAAAAGGAAATATAAAAACAGTTAATAATTATTATATAAAGACAAAAGAAAATCATGGTTATAGCTATGATAAACGTAAAGAACGTTAGAGTTGATTCAAATTGTTTTTACAAGACAGTTATGCCAAAAAAAATTTTGTCATGGTTTTTATAAATCAATTGTATAGTAATTATTATGGCCGTAACCCAATAAATGTAGTTTCGATAAAAATCACTAAAATGTTTTTGAAAGAATTGATGAAGTGCATTAGAAAAAATGTTTTGCAAAATTATGGTGCCGTGGTAGTCTTGTGGGTAGTGCGCTGAGGGTTGTTGATTTAATTCCCACCAGAAACTCTGCTCTGTTACACTATACACAGCATACGATCGACGTTACTCAGTTAATATATAATTAAATATAATTTGTAATTGTATTGTAATTAATAAATAAATAAATTATTGCAAAATTAAAAATACTTATACGGGTAAGCCAAAGATCGAATACGACAATGGAGCTTTTATTTGTTACATTTAAGCAATTGGGCTTCACTGCTTCATTAAATTTTGAAAAGATTTTGATTCATTTTAATTGGCCTTATATTAGGAAATCATTTTTTAAATCATTTCTTCAAATTTAAAAAGAACCCCTTCAAGTTGCAGTTTTCAATAATTGAGTTATTTATTCTGTATATCTATGAAACAAGTCTGGGAATAATCGATTCGTGTTTGAAATATAAACTTATAAATGTTGCCTTTACATTTCCAGTAAGTACCTTTATTGCGATTTGGCTGAAATTTGATTGAAATTTTAATGAAATGTGCACTTCGACTGGGCTATAATTGCCATAAAAAATACTTTACCGTTAATATTTGGATCTATCTAGTATACAATCGAAATGTAAAAATTTATTGTCTGGTGGTATCCGGGAATTTTTTAAAGAATATTTTTTTAATATCATGTTTTATTTGTTTTTCAAACGATCAGCAATACATACACACAAAATTAGCTATTACAACCCTTTAGTAAGGATTACGACTTATCTTCTCGTACCACTTTTGCTTAAATTTAAAGTCGATTCCGAAGGCCAGACTTTTGAGAAATTTTTTCATGGCAATTTTATTTTATTTACTCTCGACTTTTTGTGAGAAATCTGCTGAGACCTAGATTCTCAACACCAGCCGTGTTATGTATGTTAATTTTATGCATCAGTGGCAGGACCTACAATATAAAGTCTGTAGGATATTAAACGACAGATTTTTTGAGAAACTTATCAATATTTTTCAAATAGTATTTACTCTCAGTAGTTTTGTCAGAAGATAGAAAGTAGCCAGCTGATAGAAAGTAGCAGCAGAAATGTTTTTTTCATATTTCTTTTTGTTGGAACAGAGGTTGAATCACGTTCTCACCTCTAATAAGCCAACATACTATCTGCTAGTCTGCGGCGACTATTAGAGATTTTAATTACAACGTCTAAAATTTACACAAGATCTTAACGACAAAGTCTATGTACATTTGTATTTATTTTGAATTGTTTTAAAAGATATTTTAAAAGTCACGTTTCTTCATTAGCCCGCTTAGTTGCCATGTAGCAAAACTAAAATTTTTGTCTTAAAATAGGAAATCCAAATTAGACTAATGAACCACCTTCAATTCCAAAGCGTTTGAATATGTGTGAATGGCTTGGGTATTGTGTAAAGCATATTTTAAATCATTTATTTCATATTTTTGTTTTATTTAATAATTCCAAAAAAATCACATTTTTGGTCTTAATGATAAGGATGATGTCTGCTGTTATATTTTATTTTTATTTTAAAGGCATTTCATTACATGTCTTTTCTTTCTTGGCTAACGTACTCACGCATCTTTAATTGTTAAATCATATGCCATACATGGAATTTGTGCTTTAAATTAGTAAATTAATCCCATGTGATTATGATGTTTGTACTTTATGTGTTTGTGGTGTAGCTTGTCTTCCATAAAATAAATGCTCCTACCTAGAGCAAATGTTGCTAAGCAGGAAGGAGTGAAAGTCAAAAGAAACAAACGATGATGAACACCGAAAACAATTAAATACACATATACGGACACAGGCATTGGGGTTAAAAGGTTGAGGTGTTATTAAAAAAGTTTAACGATTTAAACGTGAGTTTAAGTTTTAAACCCTGAAATGCACTCTCATACCTAATAGCATACGCATGTACTTTTATAAACGTACACATGCTCATTATCAAAGTTAAAACGGAAACTAAAAGGAACTCTAGTTTAAAACCTTAGGATTTGAAATATTTTAAAAGAAAACAAAAGTTAATTGCTTTTAATTATTTGGGATTTAGTTTAGCTTACATTGGGGTCGGGTTTTGTTTCAATTTAAAGTTTTGTTCTTAAGATTCCCGTTATAATTTGTTGATTGTAATACAAACCATCAAGACCAAAATCTAAAAATTAACAAGTGAGCTAATTTTACAAAATTACCATAAATTATGTTTGAAATTTTCGTCTATAATATTGACATTAACAAACTAAACGGATAAGCTTAATTAAAATGTGAATTCATAACTTTCTTTTATTAAAGTCATACCGGTACACACCCAACAACTGTGATAACGAATAAAGCCTTGCAATTTTTTTAATACAAAAAACTTTTGAAGAGAACTATGGCCATTACAATACGTCATTTCGTATTTTTGCTATTCGAATCAATTTCAATCAATAGTTGAATACTTATTGGAGAAAAGTCAAAATCAAAAACAAAAGAAAAAATCTGAGTTTTATTGAATGATTTAACTGGAATTGGCATAAAGATTCAAAAATTTTAATTTATCCATTATGATTATTTGATTTATTATACGAATTACTACAGTGTGTAGGTGCAGTTTGTGGTTTGAAGTATGGAAGATTTTTATAAATTCGTTTGAGATAAATCCCCCTCGATTGTAATAATTTAAAATTTTAATGATTTTGTAATATAAATGACCATCAGCATAGTAGCATATCAACCGCCTACATGTGAGTGTATACGTGTGTTCCTTATAACCATTACATGTATTGTTACTATCAATTTGTAATATTTCTTTAAATCTGTTATGCCGTAAACACCTATTGGCAAAATTTTATAAGTTATTATTGTGATTGATTATTCGATTAATCGTTTGATTTATAAAAGAAAAACAAAAGAAAAACATTACATTATGCTGTTCTTATTAAAAATCAACAAAAAAAAGATGACCAATACATATATGTTGGAATATAAAGGGATATATATGTACGTACATAATTGGTCATTAAAACTATTTTGTCCGTATTACAACTTTGTCCCTTACACCACTTATGTTCTGTGCTTTAATTTTATACATTAGTGGCGGGACCAACACTTTAAAGATAACTACGGAACATTAGATTTGAGAAACTTTTTCAGTGCAATTTTAATTACTCTTAGAATAATTTGCCAGATATCTGCTGAGAGGAAGTCGTCGGAGAAATGTTTTTTCAATATTTCGTTCTGTTCTTAGTGTCTGTTACAATAAGTCCCTAACTGAGGGCGATTGTGGAATCATATCTCCTTAGAGCAGCAAATTGCAAAATACAGAGTATAAAACCCTTAACATGATCGTATTTAATACATAAGAAATAAACATTTAACAACTGTTGGGCAAAAAATTTTATTACAATTTGAGTTACGTAAGAGGAAGGTATTATTAAAGGCCTCGTAGTAGCATAAAAAAAGCTGCATATTACATTTCCTTTTTATATAGACTAACACCCTTTTCTATAGATATTGCGTCAATCAATACCAATTTCTTTTGCCACCAATGTCAAAGGAAGCACTCTTACTATTCTCTCTATAATGTCTTATTTCTCCTTACGGCGTCGAGCGACCTATGTTCAAGCCTAATTTCACGCATTTATTTCCATTAAGACAGCAAACGATTTTTAAGTAGGACATACATCATATGGCCAGTTTTGTCCGACTTCATTTTCTTTAGGGCATTTCTTTCTAATAAATGATAAAAATAAGAAATAAAATTAAGAAAAAAAACAAAAAAAAAAACTAACACAGATGCATGTCATACCTTAATATTTGACTATTTTCTTTTGTTTTGACAATAACAATGTAAACAGCCTTAGGATGCCCATGTGTTGCGTTATGTACTAGTGGACATCATCTACACATTCATCATTCACATACAATTTAACCTGAATTTTAAATTAGAAATAAAACAACATGAATTACAGTTTTGAAGTACTTCCACATGCCTGAACATTTAGCTGTCACTCCGCCTTGAAAATGTTAAAGGAATATTTTAAGCTGGTCAATTAATGCAATCGTGGGATAACAATAACGGTCTTTCTTATACAACTAGAAATAAAGATTTCCGTTTTTCTTTTTATAATATTATTGGCTTAAAGAAATTCTTCGTTTTTTTTTAATCTGGACAACCCAAGGCACACTTGTACTTCCTTAGATTTCAATTTGTCGATCATTGTTGATGTTGTTTAATAAAACTTTAAAAATAGCTTGAAGCGTGTTATCAGTAGATAAATAGTTGACTTAGCTTATTTGTTGTGGGGCTTGACGTCTTACAGCATACTTATCTGTCATTACTCTGTAGAATTCTCGGTAAAGAGAGGATAGGCTAACGTATAAATTAATTATTAAGTTTCTCTGTTCGGTGAGTACAGAGGTGAATGTTAACTTAATAACACTATCTCCCAACTAACAAGATCTTATAATCTTTGAGTATTCTATTATGTTACGTCATATTAAACCATCTACAATTCATATTACACGTCCATTTGTACTTTCACTTCAATCGACAAACTATAGCAATTACGTTTTTCTCTGGTTCACTTCAGGATCTATAAGGACAACATAAAAGGTACATAAAAGACTTTATAAATACGTTGGGACTTAAGACCATTACATATGGTAGTGAGGATTAGAACAATGGCGTGGCAAATTGAATGACTGACAATTCCTTCTTTTTCAGACAGTACCAGTAAACTTCCTCATTCTATTAAATACTGTAAAACAAGAATGAGTAATTAAGATCAAATAATAAGGCAAGAGCTTTACATTCGAACGCGGTTCTCAGGCACCATCCGATTCATTACTCCAACTATTTATGATAAGGTTGTACCTTCAATTGTGCACGCATTATAAATTTTTATCCTAGTTCGGTATATGTATATCAGATGGTGGACATTTAGATCCTGCAGACCGAACAATAACGCGTTTCTACCAAACATTAGCCTCTGTAGTCTGAGGACGATAAGCTGTATTTTACCGTATATTGTAGGCTTAAAAAGCGTTTGTTTTAAAAGCTAAAGAGAATAAAACACCTGAACATATACTTGAAACCTGTGTGAAACATCTGGATGTTTATCGAGTATATGCATCCTGAAGATTGCTAGGACAACAGTATTAGGCGAGACATTACAGTTACACCCTATGTGGGCTTAGAGCAATATAATAAATTGTCTAATAACAATCGATGCACAGAGGACATCGATGTATTTTGTGATATAACGATATACATCGATGCTATTTAGCGGTGCATTGCGTAGAAAAGAAGAAGATCCATCACTTACCGACAGACGAAATAGAGTATCAAAAATATTCTAAACATTGTTTTGAAAATATAGGCATTAAAGCCAGACCTTGACATGAATTTTCCCAGATAAAAATACTGAATTATCGACCGTTCTATGGATGCTTGATTTAAGATCCAAAATAAATGACAAAGCTTTTGATTTAAAAACTTAAAATCGAACTTAAAAGGTTTTTAGGGAATATCGTAAAGCTTTATCTTTATTGAATAGACATTCTTTTTCCGTATTCCATTAAAAATTTCTTTATTTTTGAGAAGTAAGGAGGAGTACATGTTTTCTTTTTAAATTATTTTTAAAATATATAAAATTACCTTAAGCTTATTAAATTTTAGATTTTTATGCGCGTATAAGAATATTAAAAAACCCTAAATAACTAGAAAATAAATTCCTTATTTCTTAATGCCACCGAAATTCGGTCGATCCGTAAAAGTTATTTCACTTGACGAAGAGGCGCGTTGATATTCAATAAGTACAATATTATTTGTGCCCACTTTAAGTACTTCAGCCGGTACGTACAAAGTTATTTGTGGACCTACCACTGGCCAATAACGACCTAAATTTTCTCCATTTATAAATAGTAAACCTTTGCTCCAACCTTTCGTGTCCACATAGGTATCATATGTTTTCAAATCCTTAATATGGAATGAACCATAGAAAATGGTGGGACCATTTTGTAACATTTTCACAGAATCAATTTCATTTAATTTTGAACCTTCACTGACTATAAGAAGTTCTATGTCTTCATAAGATTCCAAAGGAAATTTCGTCATATTCCAATTTTTCAAAACTTTGTTATCGAAAGATACATCTGATGTTATGCCTTTGAAATCGGTAATCGGTCCATAATTTATACGGCCTTGATTTTCAACAAACATTTGTAATTTTTTGCCAGCACTTATGGAAATGGGTAAATCATAAACGGGTATTTCACGTGATAAAATACCAACAAATTCATTATCAACATAGACATATGCTCGATCATGTAGGCCGGGTACATGTAAAATAGCAGGATCATGTTTGGTCGTGGGTAAAAGGGTCTCATACAGGACTAGACCTGAATATTGTTTAAGAGCTTCAAATGTTTTGGGTTTATCAGCTATCACAACACCGGTGGATAGTCTGCGACGGGCCTCTGTTGAGAGTAGAGTACAACATTGTTGTAGTTTAACGGTACCGTATTTCTTTTTGGGCAAAGGCTCTGGCACTGGTATATTCGGCAGTGGCAAATAGTTTGCTATAACATCTCGTAAAGCAAAGAATTTTGACGTGGGATCACCAGCCTCAGTCATGGGTGCATCATAATCGTAAGAAGTAATATCAGGTTGATAACGTCCCGGTCCATTATCATTAGCACCGGCAGTAAAACCAAAGTTGGTACCACCATAATACATATAGAAATTCACACTGGCACCGTCGTCTAACATGGCTCTATAAAGTAAACCGAAAACTGAACATCTTATTATATTGTATTAACAAGTTTTACTTACATCAACGTCTTCTTGAGCGGATTTACGGGTACCTCAGCCATCTTTTCACCCCAGTGTGTTAGCCAGCCTGGATAGTACTCTGCATTGACCAGCGGACCAGTGGGTTGTATACGTTTTAATTTATTCCAATAGGTTGTTACATTGCTGGTGGCACCAAAGTCCATGGTGGCGAGAACACCATCAATATGACCACAATATAAAACGTTTGGCCCATCATTTGTAAATAGCACCGCATTATCTTTAACATGCGCCAATGTTTCATCACGCAACCAAGTACGATACTTCTTATCGCAGGCATAAAACGAGCCATATTCATTTTCGACTTGCACCATTATAATAGGACCACCATTTCCATACAAATACGGTGTAATTTTCGCCCATAACTGTGCATACCACAGACGTACTTCAAATAGGTAATCTGAGATGGTTGGAAAAGAATTCTAGTTGTTATATTTTATTTGATAATTATTATATTATTTATATTAAATGTTTTTTTTTTATTAAAAATTTAATTAAATTTCAAAACTTGACACATAATAAACGAAGTGGGATAAAAAATTATCAGGAAAATTTATTTCAGATTAGAGAATTTTTATGTTATGATTCGAACCGCGGATCTAAATATTTTCTTTTAAGAAAGTAAAATAGTTTTCTACTTCTAGTACAAATCGAACACATTGGATCTACACATAGAGGTGTCTACTATTCAGAGCTTGAATTGGTGTCGATACTTTTTCTTCATGTAAGAATACTATTGGAAAAACGTCCCTATCTAAAAGGCGTGAGGTTTATTACTGTCTCAGATCAATATGTATAGTGCATTTGTAAATTCTTGTAAATCTGCTCGCCAGCATGTAATATTCTTTCAAAAAACTCTTGTTTGTTTTCCTATCCAAAAAGGTAAGTCAACGGGTACTGGCCTTCGGTGTTTAATTCGCGAACAAACCTTATCTCTCTTCCCCATCTGTCAACAAATTTTCTTTGTTCCAAAACAATGCACTGCAATTGGTATATGAAAGCGTTGATTGTAAATAAAGTACGTTGCACTAAGTATTGGATTTCATTATTTTACTTCCAGTATTTAATTTATTCAAATGACCCAAAAAGAATCGCCAACATTAAATGAATCTTAAATTGAAGTGACTGCTATTGTACGTTTGTACGATTCAATTATACAAATGTGATCATGAACTTGACATTTTATTTGGAATTTTTTTTCTGTTCCGCAAAAATATATGAATAACGCGACTTGTTGTGACTTGCCACTTAATTTTAATAAATTTATTCTCTTTGTATCAAATGTATGTGCTTTTTTTTTGGACTCATACAATACAAGTATAATTTAATCAAAAAAGTTTTTGGGCAAGTCATGGCAATTTATAAAGAATTTGTGTTATTTTGTCTATGTAGACTGTAAACGATTCTTTGGGATAATGTTTCAATGGCCTTATACACCCAAATCGTGTTGATAGTAGTAGCTGGTTTCAAGAAAATCTTATCTTAAGTATGCGACTATAATAAGATCATGGCACGTATAAACTGTTATGAGTGTCTCCGAAGAAAACGAGGCTTTCAATTTGTTCGTCATTTCCAATGACTTGTAAATTCAAGTTCAGGCCAGCCTCTTTCTAAAATAGTTATCATGACACCTTTAAGTGAACAGTTTTTATGTACAACTGACACTCAGGGGGTTTGAAATTAGGAAAGTAATTTGAAACATACTTTACAAGATACTGGTACGATATCCGCAGAAGGAGCGTTCCATTTAAAGATACTTAGTTTACCAGGTAAAAATAATACTAACGAGAGAGTGTTGCCCGATATTGGAGTACCTATTAACATGCACTTGTTATTCTATTAGAGCACATTTCTTTACAATATCGATATTATAATATCGAGATTACAGGTTGACCGAATTATATCACTGGTTTAAAGTAATGTGAATAAGAGTTTAGGATCATAATGCCTGCTAGAAACCCTTGCGATATGAAACTATAAATTTGCAATATGCAACTATATAGCTGTGATAACCAATTCACCGTAGACTATTAGGTAGTGTGTTGGGTTATTAGACGTGAGGCCATGGTTCAAACCCCAGATCAGACATCTTCAAGAAAACGAAATATGAAAAATATTTCTTCGCCGACTTCCTCTCATCAGAATTCTGCAACAACCCTAAGAGTCAATAAAATTGTCATGAAAAAGCTTCTCAAATATTTGTAATTCGGAGTCAACTTTAAACTGTAGGTCACGCCACTCTTGTGTTGGTGGTACGAGTGGTATGAATTATTCTGACCAATGACCAATTATGTATGTATGTATGTAACCAATTCCTATTGGTTCCTAACAATTTGAGATATAAAATTTTAAGTCTTCCAGGTTATTTTCCAGATTATCCTTATACATTTTAATTTCTTTCGCCTCCTTTATATAGCTATTCTGATAGTCAACATAGCCTAGAGAAAAGAAGATTTGTGCAAATATTTAAATAATTAATAAAAACCCATTCCCTAAATCTAAACTCAGTTTGCTAAATGAAATTCCAAATAAAGCTATACGAAGTTATCTTATCATTTTTACACACGTTTTTTTAATACATTTTACTCACTTATATCAGCTGTGCGCAATTGTATACCCGGGTATTTGGTTAACAGCCAATATGGAAAGCCTCCCTGTAATTAAAAATACAAAACAATATGGAAGAACCGCAATGAAATCAAATAAATTTTACTTACAAAATCGCGTTCGGCACAAATATAAGGACCAGGCCTAAGTATAACAAGTAAATCTTCATCGATGGCATATTTAATAAAACGTTCCAAATTGGCTATGCCATCCCAGACATAAACGCCTTCCTTGGGATTGTGTAAAGACCACTCTACGTATCTTTTGTGAAAAATTAAATTTAATATTCAAAAGTTACCAAAAAAATAAATAAATAAATAAATAAATAAATAAATAAAATAAAATTAAATAATACTCTGCCTAAGTTATAGGCACTGTGTACACTTACGTTGTGACTGCATTGAGGCCACCGGCACGCATAGTACGTAATTTCCGTTGCCATGTATCCGGGTGGGCACGAAAATAATGAAATGAACCGGCTATAAAGCGGAAAGGTTCACCATCTTTGAGGAATTGACTATTTGCCCAATCCACTTCGAAAGTGCGCTTCGCTTCTGCTCGTTGAACAAATACTGCCACCAACATAAAGACGGCGACATATAACCAATGGAATGCTTTATTTAAATGCATCTTATTTTCTGTATCGCTATTAGACAGAAAGACACACAAATCTGGGTTAAATTGTTAAACAGTGTTATAATCTGTTCTAATATTAATCTCTAACTAAAAGTTTTTTTTAAACGCAGCTGACATTTATATGTCAGTGGAAGAATAGTGCAGCCATTATTAATAGTGCAACTGCGAGTGCAAATGCAAAAACACATTTGAAACAGAACACGGAAACGGAAATTCAGGAAGAGTTTTTGATTTGTTGCTCTCATTTAAATGTACAGACACATGAATTTCTTTTATCACATCTGATAATAATCATTCTATTATTATCGTATAAATAATAATCTTTTGGTTTATCATACTTTATTATTTTATTACGTTTATTTGTTTTTTTTTGCCTTTTTTTCTGTATTTAATAAAAGCGAATTTATTTTTAGTGACTACAACTAGTATCATACTCGTATTTTCTCTTTCTTATGATTATTGTTGTTTTTTTCCATGTACAATCGTTATAATGCAAATTACATTATTCTAAAGAATTGCATGATTTTAACGAATTTATACTTACATCAGTCAGTCAGTCAGTCAGTTAATCCGTCCAGTCATAAATTGGGCGATTACACGATCACACATTGTATAAAAAAGAAAATAATGAAAACAAATCTATTTTAATGAATTTTTTTTAGTCGGAACATAAGGAAAGTCAAGTTCATGATCACATTAAAGATTTTTTAAATAAATTTTGTCGAAAAATTTTGTATTTAATATTTCGAAAATAATAATTTTTTTAAATATTGAATTATGGCAGTAGGATGAGTTTTACGTTATAGGGGACTTATCAGTACCTCACGGTTGCATATACTATGGGCCATTATTACGACATGTCGTTAAAGTTGGGTTTAGTTAAAGTTACCTTTAGCTAAACTTACAGATAAAATAAAGTCAAATTTTTCTAAAATATGACAATGCCGGTGCAAAATCGATAACTTTTGCCACTTTAAAAAAGTTCTTTATAGCGCAGTAGCAACGTCATGCTTTCTTATTTATTATGTTTATTATTTTTTGATTATTGCCATATCGGAAATAATATACATATATAATATGGCAAGTTCAAAGATAAAGTGTACTTTAAATGAACTTTAAATGCTAAAGGTAGGATTGTATTCCCTTTAGATGAACGCTCACTTCTATCTTATTGGGTACTCATAATATTTAAAAGCAATTTATCTGCCCGTAAAAAAACTCCCTTAACGGCAAGTTGTAATAATGGCCCTAAATCTGACAATATCCTCCTTATGGATTTCGAACGGTATTAGCAAATCAGTGAAATTGATTACGTACCCTTAAACGGAGGTTGGCTTTAACGTTTAAGCATCTAATGTTAAACAATTAATGGGAATCTCTTACGGGATTGCGGTAGAATTTCTTATATTTACACTATAAAGGTCTAATTATTAATTTACTTGGCCGTGCTTAGTTAAAGAAATACCTGGCTTGGTTTTAAGTTAGATAGATTACTAGGAAAATGGTTAACCCTTGTAGTGATGAGTATTTTTAACAAGTCTCGAGATATATTAAAAAAATAGCAAAAATCATCACACATCGAGTTCTGTTATATTTAACTTATAATTACAAGTAGCCATCATCATAGAATAGGGAAATGCCAAACCACCATATTGTAAAACATTTTTCAATTTTCTGTAAAAATAAAAAGATTACGAATAAATGAGATCGTTTGTGAAAACTAATATCTCAACGAAATAAATATTCGTCCCAAAAATATTTCATTTTATTCTCTGTTTCCCACAATATTTCCACTATTAGCAATTAAGTATTCGCTTAATTATCAATAAGTATTAAATTTCCAGTAAAAAAAAACAATCCCAGATGTTTAAGTGACAATTTAAAAAATGTAATTTGAACCATTTTGTAAAGTACATGACCCATCCTAGTATGAAAATAAACAAACAACAACATCAAAGCTACAATAGTTTTCGTTTTCAATTATTTGAATATTAACTTTTTAAGCTCTTCTTCTTCAGAATTTGGAATTGTTTGCCTTTGCAAAAGTTTTTTGCCTTAAGTTTTTCTTTCATAAAGGTGAAGGCGCTGGCTAAGCATTTTATCTACTTTTATTTCGTGGATCAAATTTTTGTTCGCTATTCGCCGCTGAGTTGTTAGAAATTTTCAGCCGATAGGTTTCGATAATCTACTAAAGTATGAACCTTTCTCCTAATGCCAAAATCTTAATTCAGATTTTTGAGGAAAAATCAGCAGCTTTGTTCAATTGAATTCAATTCCATCAAGTCGAAACAAGAATATACGAAGTTCCGGAAGTATGTTTGGAACGTTCTTATATATCAAATTTACATTGTAGAATTAGCACTAACCGATCGCCGGTATTTTCTGTCCATGGCGAATAACCTTGCTTTTAAAGTTTTGTAAAATTGAGAGTTCCAGTTTCGGATACTTATAAGATGCTAATTCAAATTGCATAAACAATGAGTTTCTATTTATTGTGAGAAGCGTAAACAGATTTTAAAATAATTTGAAGCTAAATGGCAGTCAAATTTAAACTAAAAAATAAATTTCATAGATTAAGCTAAACTATGTATTTTCTTCTTATTTATGGTTTTAAGAGCATGATGAAGTTTTTTTGTAATCAAATCAAAACAAATCAAATCAAATCTAAACAAAACACGATTTATTCAATCAAACAATTTATCTAAATAAAATAATAGGATCTTCATAAATATAGAGTTATATGGGGTGATTATGGTCGTCATAACCTACATACTGTGCCTGTGCGTTATTAGAAAATTACGCATTGCCGAAATTATCACTTTTTTTCGAAAAAGTATGCTGGATAATTGTAGTGTGTCGATTCCACGGAATTATTATCAATTGAGCCTGTCTTAAGGGCTCATTATGGAGCTTTTTTCATTTGGATTCGCTCTCGATCTACATAAAGCATAACTCGCTCAACAATTAAAGTCTTCTGATTATTCAAAACATTTTAGATACAATGCATACCTGACTGAAAAACGTAGAAAAACATGTAGAATGCTTCAAACAATTGAGTTTTTTTTATTTTTACAATTTATAGGGAAATTCTTATCATTTTAGAGAGAGAGAGAGAGATGGAGAGAGTACATGAATTTTCTTCGTTATAACGTATGCATCGACGTTATATCAATTTATTATGAAATGCTTAGCGTAGAGGTATTAAAATACCGTCACTAGAGAAAATATTATATTGTCTTTAATCTGTATAGGGTATCCCGAAATGTCTTGTACGTATTCTGTTAATTCATTCCTCTTCTATACTAAAACAAATGCCCGTTGCTATCCTAAGACTTCTTCTGGATAGTGGTACACAATTCTAATCACTTCTTTTTGCAATTACCCAACAAAAATTTTAATTTTCTAATACCCGTTTAAATTGAACGTAAAAGCTACCCACCTATCAAACTGACCTTCCAGCTTATTGCCGCAAATTGCAACATTACCTAGATGATCCAGCTTGCCATTATAATCTCGAGTCAACCTCTTAGGAAGTGAGTGCTGAGGGCTCTGCCCGACTGTTAGATAATATTATTGTATCCTGTCCTCTGTTCTTCCTGTCCAAGTTGAATAGATCTAGTTACGTCAATCAAGTTCCTACCCTATTATCTGACCATGACCACAGAATAAACTCCTTCAAATGTACAGAATTTCTTCAAATTATTGATTTTATTAGTCTGCCATTCATATTGCCTCCTTCTACGTTGAGCGTTAAATTTGTCTCCCATTAAGCCCAATATCATATGCCACAGACTTAAATCCAACAGAGTTAACAGAGTCTAAGTCGTTTTGAAAAATGAATTTAGAAATCGTTTTATGTAATTTCAATAATGCATGTCATATTGGATATTTGTATTGAGTTTTTAACCTTCTGTTCGATGAATTTGCATTCTGTTTCATGCATTTTGTTTAATAAAAAACAATATACGAGTATTTGATATCAAACAATATTTACATACGTAGTCATTGGCATATAGAGAAACAAAAAGAAAAAACTTTAACTAAGACATGAATCCCAAACAACTGATTAGATTTCATTCACTCGCTTTTAAAAATCTATATAAAACTGAAATCATTTGAGTTATTTAGTTCGTATTCGTAACAGAAGATATAAAAAGGTTTTTCAATTTCTCGAAACAAATTACCTCAGGATTGTTTGCATTCAATGAATTTTAAATGTTATTTAAGAAATCGTTTCATTAATAAACAAATATTTATTTCAGTTAGGATCATAAATTGTTTGCATATTTTCAGAGTTTAAAATACAAAACGAATTTAACAAAACATGAAATAGAATTTCCCTTAAAGATTCCAAATACTTCAGGATAAAGAATGAAGTTATTTTGAACTGACTCTCAATATAAATATGTTTAATTCAAATTTTATTTGAATATCTCAATTTTGTTAATTTATTTAACATTTTTCAAAATGAAATCGTTTAATGTTTTCATTTTATTTTATTTATTTTGTTTTGATACCACGACCTATTAACCAAAATAAGAACAAATAAAAGACTGTGTGATAATTTAACCAAAATTATTTTAAAGTACTTATACCTCTAAACATACATATGTATGTATGTACATATGTATATATGCGTGTATTGCTTTGAATTTTATACAATATTTTAATGTCTAAAGACTGCCAGTGAAATGAAAAGAATTGAATTGATTAATTGAGTATTCAGCAGAGAATCATCAACAAGCGATCAACTTTCTTTCATTTTGTTTTATTATTCTTAAACAATTGAAAAAAATCGATGGGATATGAAACAAAAAACCAAAAAACCAAAAAAAAAAATTGAAAATTAAAAATTATTATTGAGTTGAAATAATTTGAAATTAAAATTTCTGGCATAGTTAGTAAACTGAAATAAATTATTTTTTTATAATATTTATTTATAACATTTAGATGACTACACTGAAATCAATTAAAAATAAATTATTAATCGTCGTAAATATTTTCCTTATTGGGACAATAGACTTTTAGAAACCTCTGTGAAAGCGATTTTTGACCAAAGTAATCTTTTGTCATAGACAGGAATAAATCATAATCAAAGGCTACCACTTGTTCAGACGCGTGATTAAAGCAAGCAAATCCACCACGTCTTGAAGAAAACAAAATATGAAAAAATATTTCTACGGCGACCTGGGAATAAATAAAACTGCCATGGATAGTTTCTCTAAAATCTGTCGTTAAAATCGCCTTTAAGCTGTAGCTTGCGCCACTCACAGAAAAAAATTAAAACACACATATTAGATGGTGTGAGAAACTAGATAGTAAACCTCAGTAGTAGTAAGTAGTAAAAGATTATAAAGATTAATTACGTACGTAAGTAAGTAATTCAATTAAAACTACAAGAATTATTCAACGGAAAAGTTATTGTGTTTCCTCATGACAAAGCTAGATCACACATCTTTGATTTTCAACAAAAACTAAGACAGATTGCCTCAGAAATTCTGATGCATACACAATATAGGTCGGATCTTCTATACTCAGATTATTATTTGTTTCGAGCTCTTCAGAACACTCTTTATAGTGTAAATTTAAACTCAGTAGAGGAATGGTAAAGCTAAAAGGATAAGTTTTTCGCTCAGAAAACCAAAATATTATAATAATATATAATAAGGCAAAATGATATCGACTAAAACAGTATATGTTTGGTTTAATAAAGGTTTTAAATAAAAGTAAAATTTGTAATATTTTTAGTCAAAATTTACAAACGATGCTAGAGGAAATCTATCGGTTTCTGTGGCTTGAGCTTATATATTATATTAAAGCACGGACCAATTGCCGGTATTATATTGTATATATATCTGAATTTGGAGTTGATATGTTATCAATTCCACCAAAAATAGAACAAACAATTATTGAACGTAAATTTGTCCTTCCCGAAGTGATCTAATTTTCATCATGTTAAATTAGCGATTGTGGTTGATACAATTTTTGACGTTTTTTTTTAATTATCTTGTTTGTAAGGTATACTTCGAAATTTTTAATGTATCTAGCCTTATTTCAGTAGTTCCAGAGAAAACAGTGCTTACTAACCTGTACTATAAAGAGCTCACCGTGACAACGCTTTTCTACAGAATTCGTTATTAAACCTTGAGCTTTCTAAAATCTAATATGGAACACTTAAAATTCAGAATTTCAATTGTTTAGATACATATAACTAAACGAAGGCGGGTAATTGTTATTACAAACAATTCCCTGCTTTTAAACATTCTTTATAAAATTATTAAATATTCTGTTATTCAACAAATAGATTATTTATATTCTTTCTAATTCACTGTCTTATACCTTTCCACAAACGAATCAATCAATAAAACAATAATTATTAAATATTATCAATTAAGTGAAGACAATGAAAGTGTTGGTAATGAAGAAAGAAAATAAAAAATGCATTGAATATTGAAAACTATGAGTAAAGTTCTAAAAAATATATTGAGTTGCGTAAAATTTCTTTTATCACTATTGCCTGTCGTCTACCTTCTTTCTTTAGGTATGTGGTTTTATTTCTTTTAAATATTGGTCGTATTGACGTATCACGTTACAACTTCATTGAATAACAATTTTGAAACCAATTTCACTCCGACAACAATTGAACGTTCGAACGATCCCTTAGTTAGATCACAACTGTTATTTTAAAAATTAAAATATTTTTACTTAACCGGCGCTTCACAGCATGGACTTGCATATTTTTAATTAAACCAACACGTCTTTAGTTTCAAACTCACGAATAAAAGAATACAACACAACAACAAGAAAGTGTTGACAATATATTTTTTTATGAATAATGCCATAAAACGCTAAATTTGTTATACTGTGTTAAATTCTTTAAAAAGTTATATCAAAAAGAAAGAGATTTGATTCGGCCTGGAAATTATTATTATGGGTTATTAATCCCTAATTACAAGAAATATAAACAATAATTTCTTAATATTTTACTTAAGGTATATGGGTCAGTTATATCAGCAAGACAAAAAAATATTGTCACCCTTTGCTGGATAATTTGCAGGGAGATGAGTTCGCCAGAAGAAAATCTTTTACACCGTTGATCGCGTTACAATCTTTGGAAAGCTAAAGAGAGGCGGACGGATTTAAGATGATCTTAATATATTCAAGATTATTGTAGTAGGATGAGATTTGAGTCCTGCATCGGACCATTCAGAAACAGCATGACAATAACAACTCGTCATTCAAAGAGCATTCTTCGATAATACATACGAATCATTAGATTACATTCCAGAAAAAGCACGAGTCAGACGCTTAATTTCAACCCTACGGTTTGTCAGATCAGCAAGGTATAGGTAGACATTATACTGTAATTCTATATAGGGAGAGGTATTAAAATAGGTCGCCTGTTCGCACTATCTCCGCACAACGACACAAGACATTAATATTGTAACTAACCTTTCAGAAAGCATGTACCCATAAAAATTAAACACTTTATTCCATCCCTGGAAATTTTAATACATTTTTGTAGTTCATTATCTGTCTAGACCAATCAAAAACTTCAGACAAAATGCAATTAGAAATAGTAAAGCATAGATAGTAATAAATTAAGATCATAACTCTCGCGAATAAGATACATGCATGCGTGACTCTCATCGCATGTGTTTTATGATCAAATTAATTAAACTAATTTAACTTAATTTTAGGAAGCTAGACTGACTGTCAACGTGAGGGTCTTGATTTCGATTTTCACCAGGGACTCTTAATTTTACCAACTACCACTGGAGCATAAAGCGAGCTATAACTCGCAATAAAGAATGTAATTTGTATGTTTGCGAAGTAATAAGAAAAAAAAAAATATAATTTTTTAAGTACCGAGTATCGAATGGTATCATAAATTGCTTCTCTGCAAAACCTGAATCTGACACTACAACATTTGACAATACATTAATTCTTTGTAAGAATTAAAATAAAAAACCAAAAGTAGAACAACATTCATAAACTAAAAGGTACACGACCGGGAAAATAACGTCAGTGAAAAAATGGTCACTGCATGAGATCAGTTTAAAAACATAACCAAGAAAAAAAAAAAGAAGAGTTAAATTTAACCCAACGCCCAAGAGAACATGGGGGGATCGCCAAACAGAAACATGTGTCAGTAAAACTGTGTTATTTTCTTTAAGACTGCTTTTTTATTAAAAAAAACGATAAATTGACTGTCTTGAAAGTTGAAATCAGAAAAATAAATTAAAAATCTGTTAAAAGTAAGCTTTAAAAGAATGGAATTTTATGTTAAAATATTTCAGAACTCTGATATAATGTTAAAAGAAAGTTATTTATTAAAGAAATAATTTCAGTAAAGATTCAACAAAAGCAAAATTATTGTTTCTAAGCTTTTATGACACAATTGAAAAGGATTTCGATTAATTTTTAATTTTACGTATTATTTCTTCGTCTTAATTGGTAATTTTTTACCATTTGAGAATTGAAAAATTAAAATGATGACAAAGGAAGTATCAAGGAAGTGAAAATTTTAGTAACATTGTAATAACTGACTTTGAAAATCATTGAAACAAATAACACTTTTAAACATCTGTCACATGTCTGGCTGCAATTAGAAGAGAGAAACCTCCAGAGAGAGAAAGAGAGAGAGAGAGAGAGAGAGAAACAAAGAGAGAATCAATAAGAGTCACTATTAAATTAAATAATTTCAATTCTGTTGAGTAGGTATCATTTTTTGAGAAAATATTTGTACTTAGTAAATATGTTAGCAGTTTAACCGGCAATGCAACAATATGATCGTAACTGTAATTTTTACACAACAAAAAAATAATGCTTTTTTATTGCAAGCATGTGTTGCATTACACTCATGAATTTACAACTGTAATAAGTCATTTGTAAAACGTTTGAATATTTATTACACTTGACTTTTTTTACGCAAATACATGTTTGAATATTTATTAATCATCATCATACATATTTGCTAAGAAGAAGCAGTGATCTCTTTAAAAGACGTTTCATTTGTGCGAGATGACATGGCATAGTGACATAGTTCTAGACCAAAACACTACGTAATCGGAGTTTAATACCTGAGTAATCCACCAGAGAAGACAACATCAGCAATAAACTCCATGGGAATTATCAGGCAAACTCATCACCACCAATACACTTAAAAAAGAAAAGAAATATGCATCGTTTCCACTTTGATTGTAATTCGAATATGCCTTGATTTTACTTTTTTTGTAATAACGAGAATCGGTAAGCACAAATTTTTATTATGGCTCAGGCAGAGGTGATAACTTGGTGTTGGTTTGAGAACAATAGCCTCTCAACCAAGCTTATGGTGTCATTGCATTGTCATTGGCCTAGAATTGGAACGCAAATTTATAGGCTAAAACAGCGGGTGACAAAATAAGCTCAAACTTATTCAAATTTATTTATAACTACCATTCATTGCGGATGGCTATTTGACTACAATTTTTATTCAAACTGAACATTAGGTAAGGCCCCCAATTGCTATAATTTTCTACTAATTTTCGTCTGTCAGCATCAGCTGGGAGATTGTGTTAACCAACAATAATTTCGTGATGTTGTCTTCACAGAATTTAATTGTTATTATTTTTATACAATTCTCAAGTGCAATAGAAATAATTGCAGAAAGAAAAACTCGCACTTTTAAATAGAATTCTTTAGCAGATATTTAGGTTAATAATGTACAAACACTCTTGCAGCCAGTTATGTGCTTGCGTACGGTGGACTTAATGCCAGAGTAATAAAATAAATAAATAAAATAGAACAGAGAATAATTTTCTCCTATTCATCTATATGCGTTTATGAGTGCTTGCAAAAATGCAATAAGAACACCCAATCGATCTTTATCTTATCTGCTCCAATTTACATTATTTTTTACTTATTTTGTTTTTATTACTCTTTTTTTGATGTTTTTTCTTATATTTTTCTCCCAATCGAACCTGTTGATTGTTGATTCAATTGGGTTTAATTGAATTGAATTGTCGCTATGTGTTCGTTCAAATTTAAATTGGTTTGCAGTTGTTGTTTGCCACCAAATGATAATATTTACATTTTGCATCCCAACTTCAGGTATTTTTTCCCGTTCTATATCTTATTCAATAAATCAATTTCAATACTCCCGTACAGCAACATTTTCTTTCGTTTGATACAATAGAATAACACTAGTGGAGTAGTTGGTTGCAGGTGCATAAAAATAATTTCATAAACGTTCAACGATGACACACATACTTAACAGAATAATCTGTCATAGAAAAAGTAAATTGTCGATAAACAACTTGTTGCGTTTGTTTCTCTTTTCTGACAGTTTCTACCCTACATACTTATGTTTGTTTTCTTTTATTTTATTTTCTATTTCTTCAACTAAAGAATGAAACCCACTTTAAAGAGGCATTTATTTTCTTTTCATTTAAATATATTAGCTTGGGTAGAACACATTGAAACGATATCCATTAAATATTAGATCATATGTTTGTTTTCCGGTTTTAAACAGGACTCTAAATTGATTTGAATTGTTTTTCAACTTATTGACGTGGTAGTTAAAGGAGTTGATGATATTGTTTTGGGTATGGTAGCCCAGTAATATTTTAATAGTGATCCCAACTAAAACATCGTCATTAATAATCTGTTACACTCCAAAGCTAATACAACGCAAAGAATTGCAATAATTGAAGAGTAAAAGGCCGATCATTACACCAGTTGTCCGTTTCACAGAATATGAAGTTCATAATAAAGTCGGGTGTAACTAGCAAAAATATCATTTCTAATTTGTAATCTCAAACACATTAACATTAAGGATTTATAAACTGATTATAAGTAGGTTGACTAAGAATATCCCAACCAAGGCTAGTCCGGGTAAATGTTTATGTATGTCCTAACGGAACGCAAACCCTCTCTAAATTTATGCTTTTATTGCCTGTAGGCGCTATAATTTATGACAAAATTTTGTTGAATTAAGAATATAATTTCTTAACTTTTACTGCCTAACATGTACCGGTTCACAGCGATTGCAAAATCTTTTCTTTTGACGTCCAACATGTGCAAATTAAAGTTGAGTTAATGATGTTTTTCCTTTTATTCATGTGGAAACCACGTTAAAAATCGTTATTTCGGAGTTATCGCCATAGATTCGGATTCGAAAATTAATTTCTTTTTCATCGATATCAAAAATATCAGAAATAAATCGATGAATCATATTCTATATAAAGTATAATCATATTCTATATACAGTATAAGGATCATAACCACCATTCTTCTTTTCAGCTGTATTTCAGATTTATTATTACGAAAGAGTACCTTTTATTGATTCAAATTGCACTTATAAGATGCGAGATATGAACAAGTAAACCATCTGTTTTAATAATAATAATTTTATTGCACATTATTTAATGCAATTCAAATATTCAAATATTTATTCTGATATTTTAATGAAAACAATTATTTTGATTTTAAAGATATGAGCACTGTTTGTATTATTGTTTACCTTTCACCTTATCTGAATCGAAATTGTTTTGATTATTTATGGCATAACAATAAAATCAATTTATTGAACTTTTTATAACAATCAAAATCTTTCAATATTTAATTGTACAATTTATTTATAAATACTCTGTGAAATATAAAGAGTGTTTATTTTTGTTTGCTTCGATCTTAATAGGCAATTAATTTAAATAATAAAATATTGTAACCATAAACCGATATCGTATCATAGTTTCAGTTGGTTATTGTTCATTAAATTGAATTGAATTGAATTGATTAGTACGAGTATAAGTGCTACAATATTTTTTTTTCTTCTGTTTATCAACCAGCCACTTTTTTCCATAGTTATACTTTTATTTTGTTGTTATTTACAGTTAAAATGTGCAACAATAGTATACAATGACATACACCAGAGTATGACAAAAAAAACTTCCTGAGCAAACTATAACGAACGATACCGAAGAGAAAACAATTTAAAAATAATTTTGGTAGAAACAATAACAAAGTAAATTTAACATAAAGTTTTTAAGCCTAAAGCTAGACAACAAAAAATATTTAACCAAACCCAATACAGTACAGTATATTTATTTACCCATACTTGACATACCCACACATACATGTTGACAAAACACACAGGCAAAAAATCACTCTCACTGTTTTTTTCTTCTAGGCTAAAAACGTAAAATAGACCAAAGGAATTACATCTGTACAGAGGCTCTATATAGTTATGAGTGTATTTATGAAAAATCCTATGTAAAATCCTTTATAAAAAATAAAGTTAAAGTAGAATATGTAGAGTACACGAATACACAAACCGAATGAACGATAATATTGACGCGTAGACAAAATCTTCAATCAAAATCAATCCTCAAACCCCGTTTGAGCGTATTATGAGAATGGTGCTCTTAGAACTACATCATACAAGGTATTATTTACTACGCTAAACTATCTAAAGTTTTTTATAGTAAACATTACCGATATCAGAAACCAGTACTGGTTTTATAAAGAAAATATTGAACAGAACTTATTATGATAATGATTTAAACTTTTCATAAGCCACCCTCCAATTATTCACTGACGGATCCAGACTATGCAACAAGATCGGCTATGGAATCTTTGCGGTGCTGTTGAGCCTTAGATTGTCTTTTAGACTATTAGATTACTGTATAATACATACATATATACATACATACATACATACATATTTATTAAAAAAAATGCAACCATTAGAACCCTAAAGCCTGTTTAAAAGCCAAAAATGCGGAGTGTGTTTGGAGTAGATACTGAGACTTTCCACGACATAGGCAAATTGAAAGTGACTGGCACATTTGCAAAGGCTGGCAGTATAGATAATACGAACGAATTCAAACGTGACACTCAGCAGAGGGGCAAACAAATGATCTCATACAAGGGAAATAAACCCACTCACATAGAAACCGGATTTTAAAAATCGGTATCTATTTTAAGAACCTCATAGCAATAATACCAAACATTGATTCCTGCGTAAACATGTGCAGAGGCTATAAATACAAGGGTTTCTGCAGAAACTGTAATAATATGGAAGAAAAACACAGAATAACTTCTCTTTTATCGGCAGGCAGTTAGGAACCTTAGGTTTATTGACAAAAAATGATTTCATAAAACTATCATTATCACTTAAATGGTGTAATAGATCCTAAGTGAGCTATGTTTTCTAAGGCAGCGGCAAAGTTCAATAAAACTACCAGAGTTATAATAACCAAAATGGATTTATTTTTGTCACATTTTATATTCGTATTGAGCAATCAAATATTTTTTTGTCAAACTATACGCATGTGGTGATTATCAACAAATTTACTTTTGTTTTGTAAAACCCAGTTAATCAAGTTTTTCTTTTAACGCCAGATTCAAGTTTGTAAGCAATTTTCTTAACAATTCAAATTATTCGAAAATACTTTCTTTTATTTTTAAATTTCCGTTTATTGCATACTCTAAAGCGTGTGCATATAGATACGTGTGTATGCATACTCGTATATCTTTTCTTAATCCAAAAGGGAGGAAATGATGTTTTACTTTTTTCTTGTGTGAATTTTGCAACAAAAAAAAAGAAAAGAAAACTTAAGAACAATAATAATCATAAATTCATCTATTGTTGCCTACAGAAAGGCGGTAGAGCCTATTGGAATAGCGTATGTAGCTTATGATGGTAAATGGAAAAGGATTTTTGTTTTACGATTAAGTAAGTATGGCCGACACTGCTCTTACTCTCATGAAATTTTCTATGACTTTCCTATAAGATGTGGTTATATTTGACGGTCAAACACATCAGATCACGTTAATCTTTGAAATTAAGATTTCACAAAACTAAAAAGAGAAAACTTTCTTTTCTTAATTTGTTCTGGATATCGTAGCTGCAACATATGTATTGCAAAACGTGCGGTGTGGCAGGTGACACAGTATTGATGAAACCATATACTGTCCAAATCAATACCGTCCAGATGAGGCCACAAAAACTCATTTATCATGTTTCTGTAACGAGTACCTACCACAGTCTCTGCAAATACGGACTTATTTAAGGCCCACAAAGTAAGGCCCGAAAAAGAAAAGCCTGATCAAATCCCGCTACGTTTTGTAAAATAAAATTTTTTTCCTTAGCTGTTGGAGAAACAAAAAATATTTTTTTTTTAATTTTAATTGAAAATTTGAACTACTAGTTTCGAAACTGTTGAATAAGCCACATTCATTATAATTTCTTTTACTGTGATTTAAATAATATACAATAAAATAATGTATGTAAGCATTCCCTTAGCATAGACGCTTCTGGATATAAAAATAACAATAACATTACAGGCCACGCAATTGTTAAAAAAAAATGTTTTTAGATCGTGATATTTTCTTTGTTGACAACTTTTTCTATTAATTTAAATTTTTGATTTCTTTTTCTTCGATTGAGATTTTTTTTTGTTTTGTTTTTACTTGTTTTTTTTTTGTATTTATTTTTAGTGTGTGTTAATATTTTACAGACCCAGGGGACATATAAATAGGCACAACCATGTTGTGCGTTAAAGTTTAAAATCATAAGTGAATGGTTTTGAATGCTCTTCATGCTTATCACATACATCACGTACAAATGTTAACAAAACAAACGTAAGGCAACGACATGTACCAACACATTTATAAATCCATTATTAAGTGTTTATGGTATAAATAAATACTCACACACTCATACGTTTATACACCCTGGCACGAAGGATTTCTCATATGTATGTATGTGTATGCGTTAAAATATGATCTAAAGTGTTCATTATTATCACATCACTCTCACTCTCTCTCTCTCTTTCTCTCTCTCTCTCGTGGTAAAAAAAAAGTTTTAGTAAAATAACGGTTTACACAAAGGCATTTAAATGTCATTGTGTACGTAAGCCAATGAATACGTATGTAAGTATGTGTATGTAGGAGTATATTTAGTGTGCATGCGAAAGTGTTAATTTATCACACTTATTTGAGAAAGCAACAAAGCCAAAAACAGAATGTTAACCAAGTACCCACAGTATCCTTTTTGCCTACAGGTGTTTGTCTATTGGGCACAATTAGCATTTTCAAATACATACTTATTTATGTATGTGTGCATATATCTGTTTTAAGTTTAGCTTTTCAAACTTAATTGAGCTTTACATTGAAATAGTTCCACACACCCATGCAAATACACATAAGCACAGGCACGCACACTGTACACATGTGTGCATATCATTATCATTTAATCATACGAGATTTACCAAAAAGGACATCACGAAACTCCAACAATATTTAATTTTAACGTTTCGCATTTGTACTTCCTTTTCAAATGTCAAGATGAAACCGAGATATTTATTTATAATGTCACATCGAAAAGTAGTGGCTATAAAATTTTGTTGAAGACGTAACAATTCAGCGATTCGGCGAATATGGTAGTAGTGGCCGTTAAAACTCAGAATACAATAAGATTTTAAATGAGCAGAAGAATTTAAAATTCATTTACCAATAGACGGACAATAAGGATTAAGATGAAGAGAAATATTTCTTTATATTTCTGATATCTATCGTAATATATTTTGATATCATATAAAGCTGCATATGCTAGGTTAATTAAATCGATTATGGGACTGTCGTCTTCAGGTAGTGCTTGCTTTTGTCTACTAATTTATTATATACTGATACACTTCATATAGATTCCAACCTTTTTTTTGTCGTAGTCTAGTAGGTAGTGTGTTGGCTTATTAGACGTAAGGACTCGGTTCAAACCCCAGGTTAGCATCAAAAACATATTATGAAAAAATATTTCTTCGCCGACTTCCTCTCAGCAGATTTCTGGCAAAAACTCTGAGAGTATGACTTTAAGCTGCAGGTTCCGCCACTCATAGATGAAATTAGCACATAGAAAATGAGTGGTTTGAGAAGCTAGATTGTAATCCTGACTGACCAATTATGTATGTATGTTATGTATGTAAGCATTAGTACTCTCAATAACGAGGGCATTCTTATTAGGTGAAGTTAAAAGGCATCTATTATTTTTGGCTAAAATTGAAAGTGCTACTTACTTACTGTTACTAAAACTATATTTGATGTCCGCTAAAGTTGTAAACCTTACCATAGTTCTGATGGAACTTTTTGGCTTTTTGGCCAAAGTGAACATTGTTCTACTGTACGAAAGTTTAACTTATCTGGAAATGGAATTTTAATATTAAAGTCACTAAAATATACTTTTCGTTTATAAAGTACGAGTAAAAATTTTTCCATATTGAATTTATGCTTATAGTAAGTTAATGCTGGTCACTTTAACTTCTCAGTTGCCCTTATTTTTTTAAAAATTTTCAACTCAAACTTTAAGAAAAATCCTTAAAAATAATATTTACAATGGTGACCTAACTAATGCTATTTTATAAAATATTATTGCAGCTGTTGTGAAACTATATTAAGTTCAAATGAAAACACCATTAAAGTTTTATCATTTTATATTTAAAAAAAACGTGTATACGAAAAGCAATAACAATGCTTAACTTAAACAAATACAAAGAAAAACACTGCAAATGTTTTTAATTTTTAATTTCTACATATTTTTGTTTTTCCAGATAAAACGTGATTAAAATAGTTGACCGTTAAAAATTCGTTGGCTTACAGGATAAAAATTAATACAGTAAACACATACATATACACACGTGTACAACACAAGCAACACCTATACCTGTACACTGTATAATCAGTTTCATTAGACAAAATTAACATCAATTTATCGTTTAGAGCCTCGAGTGGCAGACTCAACCAAATAAATGGCCAAGACACAGCAGCAACAATTGCTGGTAATTTATTTGTCAATATGTCTGGTTGTGGTATCACTACTATTGAAAGTGGATAGTGTGTGTACGACAACTATCCCACTAGATGACAATGGACATATGCTGCAACAACAACAACAACAACAGCAACAACAGCAGCAGCAGCAACAACAACAAGAACAACAACAGCTAATTGATAATAACATAGAGGAACATAATTATGAAATGGTAAGTAAATAGAAACTAGCACTTAAAAATACAGAAATATTTGCATATTATTTAGTGCTTTATAGTGAAACATTAGTATGAGTTTTACTATATTAGGTATCAAAATAACTCTTAATTTAAGGGCAAGATTCTACAATCTAACCAATTTTGTAGATCTTGCACTGATATCTTTTGCATTGACTGATATTAGGTTGGTTGAGCGGGACAAGCCCTAATTAATTAAGCAGGTGATGCAAACCTAAGACCTTCTGATTTCTAAATAGCTTTGTGTGGGTCCTGCAACATGTAGTCGAGATTTGAATGTGAATGTCCCTAGCGTTTTTCCACCACGACTTTCCTCAAGCAAATCAAATCAATTATAATCTGTGCAGATGCTCCGCATTTTGTAGTAAATATTCGTTTGGATAATGAACATGCTTCCTTTAATGGCTTATCTACTAAGTAATACTTAGCATCAAAAACGCGATTTTCTCTACCCTTTTAGACCTTATGCCAATAGGCAGCCAAACTAGTGCCACCAGAACCTCTTTCGTTCGAATATTATTAGGCTCACTCATGACATAAACTTCATATGATTCCATTATCCATTTTAAGACGCTGCTGTTAACAGTCTTGTGAGGATTCAAATATCCTCTTGATACAAAAATATGGACCGATCCACTATGTTAAATGCTACAATTAGTAGAGGTCAGTGGTATCAAATTGAAATGCTTCTGAATTAATCCTATCGTTTACAAACATTTTGACACTATTATTCATTGCATTGGATGAAATGCAGATTTCTCATGTTTTTCATGGTTCCTTCCTTCACATACTGGTTAATCCTAGGTCATCATAGGTTTGGATAAGAGTATATCGCTATATGATTTCTGATAAGTCAAAACACCGAAGAATCACTAGTATTTTGATTGGATCGCATAAAGTACCATCATTTATCTCTTACAATGTTAAAAGCTTCAAATCTAATGACGGTTAAAACACTATCTTTTATTTACTCTGTTTCGCTTACTATATTCTAAGTTCTAAAAGGTTTTTCGCCCTTGTCTGTATATTATAAATTGTTTCTAAACCTGGCTTCAACTTTTATAAGCTTTATTTATTTATTACAAGACAATTTAGCACATTATGTTCTAAGCACTTAGTCTGCAGGTGTACACGAAGCCTACAGCTTACTTTGTAGACTAGACAGAAACCCAAATAAAAGATTGCCATGTTGCCTTTAGTCACATCTATTAGAAGTCAATAATCTAAAGTTTAACCCACACTAATAATAAAAATTGTTATTAATAAGTGGTACAAATTGTGGTACGAATTTTTGATTAATTTTGTTTAGATTTTAAATGATCACACTAAACAGGGTCCAACGGCAATAGTTGATGAGAATGGTGAAAATCTTAAAGAGAATAATTTAGACGATGTTTTAACAAAGACTCAAACAATTTTTGGGTAAGTAAAAAAAAAAGAAAAACTAAATAAAATCGATCCTATTTAATATATTTATAATACAATATAATTGTAGTCATTCTTACGATCCTATAACTATGGTCAAAAGAGCTCCTGGAGGTTTTGTGGGTATGCGAGGTAAAAAACTATATGACGAAAACGAAGATAATGGTGTCGAAAATGAAAACGATAATGCATATACATTTCCATGGAATCAAATGGAGAGCGACGCTGATAACATTAATTGGGATCAGATTGCTAATTTTGAAGTTAGAAGATACAAAAAGGCACCCACCGCATTTTACGGTGTACGTGGTAAAAAGTTTGCCACCATAAACGGTGGCAATTCCAATAGTGACACACATCGTTGGCAAGATTTTCTTCAAAAGCTCGAAGAGGAACATATACGCGATGCGGTTCTAGAAGAATTTCTTGAACGTATGTCTGGTACAAAAAATAATCTTCAAAACGAAATGGCAAAAAGGGCTCCAACTGGTTTTACCGGTGTACGAGGCAAACGGCCATCTTTAGATGATATCGACACATCCATGGAAACACTAACGAAACGTGGCTTGGCCAGTAATGCCTTTGTCGGTGTGAGGGGTAAAAAAGATGTTTCACATCAAACTTTCAAACGATCACCATTAGGCGCAGAGGTAAATATGCACTCGCATGTATTTTCATTCAAAATATTTCTACCATTAGCATTTTCCCATCTTAGAGATTAGTTTTCTTGAACATTGATTTTGCTATCTCCGTATATATCTCCTAAACGTTTAATGATTACTAACACGTACCGATACTTTTATTCTATTCAGTCAACAACAAAAATATTTATTATGCAAGTTCAATATTTTCCTTATCTGGAAGGAAATGAAATATAATTTTCATAACATTTAAGGAGTTGAATTTGCTAGCCTAACTCGTCTAAATGGAACTACCCTTATTAAAATGGATGTATGCAGGGGCGATGATAAAATAAGTGGAAGTTTCTATATGAAATGATATATGTTTTCTAGAATAGGAAATACATAATCGTATACCGCCAATTACATATTTTGTAGGGAAAGAAAAAATTAAAAAAGATAGGAGCAAACGTTTATTAGGCTTAGATTGGATTAAATAGTATAAATGAAGATTGTTATGTGAATCCATTTCTGAAGGGAGTAGAGAGTGGTAATGCAAACTGAATTGAAGTCACCGTAGTCTAGTAGGTAGTGTATTGGCTTATTAGACGTAAGGCCTTAGTTTAATTCGCAGGTCAGACATCTCCAAAAAAAACGAAATATGAAAAAATATATTTTCGGCGACTTCCTCTCATCAGATTTCGGGCAAAAATTCTTAAAAAGCTTTTCAAAGATCTGTCATCGGAATCGACTTTTACATTTATTTGTAAAATTAACACTCACAACATAAGTGGTGTGAGAAGCTAGGTCATAATGCTTACTGAATGGTTCTAATGACCAATTATCTATGTTATGTTATGTAATGCAAACTGAACACTTACGATAACTTAAATTATAAACGGTTAGAGTCGGAGCCCAACCAGCCGGAGCAAACACTTTATTAGCAAGTATTGATGGGCAAGAAAATTTAGTAAGCTATAGCAACCCGTCGTTTCGTTTGGATCAAACTTTTTATTCGGAACTTAATGCCACATGTTTACCATTGTATCAGGTGTTTGCCATGAGAGAGGCATATTGAATAAAGCAGAGCTAAGGTAAGAATTCGAAGGTCTCGTACGCTAACCCCTTGCTTACTAAAACTACAGCGGCTAATTTAAACATGAAACTTTATAACAATTTCTGGTGGCTTCGCTCGTAATTAATCTATTTGCGGACAGTTCGTTTTCGCTGTGTCTATTTGTGGGACTTAAGGTGAATTTTCAGATTTTATGAAGAAAATTAAACCAGAACTTAAGCCAAATTATTAGAATTAAGAATTAAATTATGTTACAAAAGATTATTGTCGTCACAATTTCAAATTGATATGAAAGGACAAGGGTGAAAATTTTGTCTTAACGATGGTATATGCCGCCTTATCCCAACATTTTTCTCTAAATTTGTTTTCTGATCCGCGAATATGTTTAGGGGTATTGTAAATCAAACTGCTGTAATTTAATTGATTTTCCTTTATTCTCTGTTCAATGAAAACAAGTTGTGAACACACCGTGATAGTTATCGCTGCCTTTATTACAATATAGTCCGTTAAGGCGATTGGCTGTTTTAAATTGTCGCGTCCAACTGATGAATCTCAAGAATTTTTTCATCAGTATTTTTCAAATTTTAATTTCAGCTTCAACAACAGTTAATTTCGGGAAAAAAATTTTAACTGCTTTATTGGAATTCTATAGGTAAATAACATACAAGACAGAAATTTATCGATAAATGAACATGCTGTCGGTCATTAGCCGTTTGGCTGGCGTGAAGTTGATAAAACTTTTATCTGCTTCTCTTCTAACCTCTATCTTGACTTGAAGGGGCAAATAAATGTCATTGCATATACATACATACTTACATAACATACATACATACGTGTAAATAAAATATTATACATGTACAGACACATATGTACATATGTATGAATAGTAGCAAAATATTAAATACTAAATAATATTTTAGCGTTATTTTTTTATTTTTTGGAAAAAGTCGCTACCAATTGATGGCAGTAAACGTCAACGGTTCGTAGATTTCAATAATAAGTTTGTAGCTGTTAGAGGAAAGAAAAATTTATATCACACTTTGAATGGATTTAACAACATTAACACCAGCAACAATGACAGATCACCTTCGTCGCCTGCAATGAATCTGTTTTATGGTAAACGTACTCCTAATGGTTTTGTTGGCATGAGAGGAAAACGTCCGTTTACAGAAGGTAAGTGTTGTTTTTGTTATGTTTATTTCTTACTTAGCCTAAGGCCTTTTTTTTCGCAAAAAGCCACTTAACCTTTTTCACTGCAGTCACTCAGACTGCATCGAAATTAATGCTTTAAATTAAAAAAAGAAACATTTCTTTACATAAATAAATATAAAATAAAAATAGACGCTTGGAAATGTCTGCATACACATTAAAAGACACGAATAAAATAAATATTTTCTCTTGGACTGGCCTAACCAGTCTAAGAAGTTTTTTTTCATAACTTGAAATTGTTCTACCTAGAATGATGTGTAAATCATTATAAGTCCATTTCAAAACAATAATCTTCTATGGCATCTACTATGCTATATGACTGGAAGTTTTAACTTGTACTGCAAATGGCAAACATTCACTGAATGTGTAACTCTCTTATACTGTGCACTAACCTAGAGTCAATGAAATCAGTATACATACATAATATTTTAATGAGATATCGATCACATGGTTTCTAAAGCTAATAGGAGATGCTATCTGACAGATATACCAATATTCGATTAATCGAAGATATTATGAAGCTGTCTGGGAAAGCTGAAACAGCTAGTTAGAGGAAATAAGGTTACGCTCTGCTGGAGCCCAAAACATGCGAGAATTCCCAGCAACAAGTAAGCAGACGAGCTAGTGAAAAGAAGAGTTTCCACGGCAATAATGGGACCAGTAACCTTTCGTGGAATGGGGGCAGATGTTTGGAGAGATATATTTAATAAATGAAAATATATGACCTCTATGCAGTTTTTACTTATCTATCTATTCATCTAAACCTTTATTATTGATAAATCTTTTACAACTGAGTCAGTCATCTTTCCAAATGTGTGTGGGCGATAAATCTGATGAATGAGCTGCCTAATAAACAATTTGAATTTTAATTCATCCATTCATCCATTAGAAAAACAGCTCCTGTAGAGCATTTGCTATCTAACTCTTGAATCTCATTTCCACACAACCAATCTTTGATTTATTTTGATGTATATTTGGCGTCATATTATACTGAAATACTCATGTGGTTGGCAATAAATTTACCCGTAAATGAATCTATTAATTCTTTATAAAAGGAAGAATTTCACATCCAAAAATCAGGTTCGCAGGATTTCGTCTCTACTGCCACGATTAATTGTATACCAATTAATTATAATATCATCTTGAGGTTTCCTCTTCGATCTTTAAATGAGGCTGACTGCATCTGATTTCAACAAGTTAAATTTGTAATGAAATCGGCATAGTCTAGTAGGTAGTGTGTTGGCTTATTAGTCACACAATCGTAATCCTGACTGAAGGGTTGTAATGATCAATTATGTATGTACGTATATATGTACGTAAATTTAAATTAAGGGCTAATCTCTCCCCTTTCTAAAAAAACTTTAGATTTTTAAATTAGGTTCAAACATATTTGGGTAATCAATAATTTTGTGTGAAAAGATTAAAAAAAACAGTTTTTGTCAAATAAAACAAGTTTGGATTGTTCGAGAAATAAAAAAAAAAAGATTTTTGAATTCTACTCAACCTAGTGCACAACTTAGGCTATATAGTTACTCGGGTGTATTTTCACTGTTACACTGTGTAATTAATTATTGTTATTTAAAGTTCTTACAATATTATGCATGTACATACATATTTTTTAATTATTTTTGTTTGATCTTTATAGCAATTAAATTTAATTAAAAATTTTTTACTTTCAGATGATGTGTTATTTGAAAACTAAACTACTATGGAACCCAAAATGTTAATGCGAATATAAACATTTTAATGAAATTTTTTTGTGTATTTATGTATGTATGTTTGGCTGGAATGAAAGAAACGATCAAAATAATTACAATTATACTATATAGAGAAGACATCAATCAATTATACGAGTATATAATATAATTTATAAATATTTTGTTTCTCTATTTTTTAATTCAAAATACTTAAAAAAACATTCAATAATTATAATTATGGGGCTGGTGTTATTTAGAGTGTTATTATTTAAATTTATATTTAAATATGTATTTCAAATTATTGTTTTTTGTTGTTGTAAACAAACATTTTAAACAAAACACTATGGAAGTTTCCTATATAATGCATGAAATGCAAAAAAAAAAATATTAAAAAATAATAATAATAATCTCATAATTT
Source organism: Sarcophaga bullata (assembly GCA_005959815.1). NCBI lineage: Eukaryota > Metazoa > Arthropoda > Insecta > Diptera > Sarcophagidae > Sarcophaga > Sarcophaga bullata. The sequence continues at coordinate 149,637 of QOCX01000335.1, read as the reverse complement.
TAAATATATCTTACATACAATTATAATAAAAAAAAATTAAAAAAAAATTTACCGAAAGGATTGTTTGCACTTTTTGTAAATAAATTAATAATACAATTATATAAAACCTATCACCATATCCACTACTAATATTATTATTAAATCATACAAATGTATATTCAAATTTTAAAATTAATTATAAATGTAAACAAAAACAAATACATGAATAAATAAATAACAATACAAAAACTAAATAAAAAAGAAAAGATGAGAACACTAAAAAAAATACTTAAATTGCTGAAGGATTTTATTAAAAGAGGTAAGAAAGAATGGAATTTACAATAATCACGAGTAACACGGATTAATTTCGATTGAAATCGAAATGATGACACACGGTAGGTCTTTTTGAACAAATTATATACAACACATATATATATTTATAACATCGTTCAAATTCTGCGCTCTGCGGTTCACAATCAACGGATATGCTGCCCAAGAAAGAGAAAAATTACGTAAGCAAGTACGATTCTTCTCTACAAACTCCAGAAGACTAGACCACACTGTGAGGGTACTTCTATTAATTAATAACAATTTCGATTTCTTCAGCTCAAGAGCGAAAAGCTTATGTATGTATTTATGTACATTTGCATAGTTTTATATTTAGTGGACATGCAAAAAGTGTTAATTTACCACACTTATTTGAGACAGCCACAAAACCAAACACAAAGTGTTAACCAAGTGGTCGCAGTTTTTTCCTACAGATGTTTGTCTCCAATTACCATTTTAAAATACCGAGAATGATGTGTGTGTTCTATTTTTATTTATTTTTCGATTTCAGGGGAAGGTCATTACGAAATATAAAAAGTAGAGTCTGAGATAAATAAAAATACCTTTATCAAATCTATAGGAAATGTTAGAGCTACAACCTTACACTCTTCAAATCTTTGGCGGGATTCTATTGTGCATTCCCTAGAGTATGCCTAACAAATCACCAGTGGAAGTAATACTATGGAAACCGTGTTGTCTGTCACTGTGCAGATTGATCGATCTCTCATATTATTTTAGAAGTTAATTGTAATTCAGCAATATCGCTTCTCTTTATACAATATTGGCAACCCCCATTGATATGAAACTGTTAGTGTATCATCCCATCCAGAAACTACATAACCTACACGAGATGGAAATAATATACTAGACATAGCCGTTCTGATATGTACGTATATTATTGACCATTACAATCAAGATTATGAAGCTTTTTCCCTGCAATAAAGTTTGCAAACGCAAAGTACGAGTCCGATTACTATAAATCTACAACCAATCTATCTGAGAAGACATGGAATAATAACCTCATCATTTCTAACAAATTTCACTCTGATAGCAACAAATATCCTACTCATTACAACAGTGATGGAAGTAAGCTTTATCAAAATATTGATTCATTTCTATGAAATTAAATAGGTCGCAAAATTAGTATAAAATGGTATTTGTTTGTGTCGTCCAGTTACGATAAAATTATATCTTTAGCTCTTTGACTTGTGTAACCAATTCTAGAGTAACTACAGTTGACAAAATTTGATGATTTTCAGCGATGGAAACGGACATATGACCAGTGATATTGTAACTAAAATTCCAAATTTTAACTTTTATGATGTATAAAAATTTTTAAAAGTAGTTTGTATAATTTTAAATTCATATTTTAATGAATATTCATAGTTTAAAGTTTATTAACATACCCCGTCGTCTACTAGCACATAGGGACGATTGAAACTTCAGTATTTAATTTAAAAATATTTATTCAATTATGTGCTTTAAATTTGGAAAACTTTAAAAAAAATTGTCTTATTAATGAAAACAATATTTAAAAGTAAGTTTTGGTATACATTGTTCTATAATGCTAGTGTTTCATTTATAACTTGTAAGGACTTAGCCATAAAGGTTATAAAAATTTCATGATTAAAAGCCGTTAAAGATTTTGCTATATTATGATTAAGTTGAATGGGATCCTGGATAACCAAAGCATTGTCCATTTCTAGGGCGTAATCGCGATGACCTTCAACATAATTTTTATATCTTAACAAGAAAAAATAAAAGAACGATTAAAAATTAAACTAATTGGTAATGAAACTAATTTTAATTAAACATACCTCATCGGCATAAGTTGCTCTACTTCAGTTCTCGGTACAGGTTTGCCAAAATAAGGAGATACAACATTTTCGTAATCAAATTTTATATAAAACTCGAAAAAACCCTTTATAAATTTCTTCATCTTTTTTTCGGTTGTTTCCTCAAGTGGTATGTTAAGTTCTTTCAAGGTCATTGTAGTATATGAACATAACCAAGCTATTTAAAATAAAAGTTAAATACAATTTTTATATAGTTAAGGTAAATTATTAAAACAAAATTGTTAGACGTATGAAAACATATCGTTAGAAATTTGTACTAACTTAGTTAGAGTCGTTTTTCAATTTGCGAACATTTTTATTCTAACGATAATTAAATTAGATTAATTAGAACTCCAAATGACTTTAAAATTAGTTATACTTTATTATTATTCAACACAATATTTTTATAAAAAAAAACTTTTAACATAATAACAGCTTTTTCTCAAGCTCAACAATGGTGTCTTAATTCTGAATTCAAGAAAAGAATGTAATGCCGTTTATTACACAATGTAGATTTGTATACATTACCTAAAGAAAAATATTGTACTATTGGGTATTTATTTTACAAAGATTATAAACTTGTTTTAGACTTTCTCTACGTTATAATAAAATATCATTATGAAGTCTAAAGTTTAAATCAGGGTGGATCTATTTTATCGAATATTAAAGAATGTAATCGCATGCGAAGTAGAAGGAAAATGATTATCGCTCAGTCTGTTAATTTTACTAATTTGTTATGTTATACATACATACATAAATATATATAATATATAATATATAATATATAATATATAATATATAATATATAAT